>JAJEKV010000762.1:0-94215 GCA_021234155.1 Isoetes taiwanensis
AGTAGTTAAAGCATTTTAAATTGGAATAATAGAGAGTTATTGAGGCAGAGGAAAAGATTTTGAAGCTCACACAACCTGAGACCGTTGAGAACATGTTGAAAAGATTCAATCTTGAATATGCTAAATCGGTCAAAACACCTATAGTACCGAGGGGCATAAACACAACAGACATAGAGATTTGGCAGAAGAAAGGAGATGGAAGAAATACCTTATGGAGCTCTTATGGAGGTTGCCTACTCTACACTTGGCAAATAACACACAAGGCCAAGGAACATTGGATCATGGTCACAAAAACTACAATTCAAGAACTTAAGTTTGGAAGAGCATTTCACGGTGATCTTGATTGGGGAGGAGACCTCGATGTGGCGGAAAATTAACTTTAGGGTATCTCGCCAATGTTAGGAGGGAGATGCAATAACACAGAGGGAGAACAAAAAGCAGTGCTATAGCAATGTCCACGGCTAAAAGCGAGAATATCTTCTTTGCATCTCTAGTTACAAAGAAATTGGCTGGTTAAGAAGGCTCTTTGAATGAGTTAGATTGTTTACAAGAAAAGCCCACTCAGATTTTTCTTGTGAGGTCAAAGTTGCATGGCCATTGTTGTTAAAAATCAGTTGATCATGTAGAAGGACCAAACATATTGAAATTTGAACATTCATTTTATATCACAGCTTAATTTTGCAAAAGGGTATATACAAATGATTTATGTTAATACTTCAAGTCAAAGGCTGCTTGGACTCTTTTGTTGAAAGCAAGTTCATAAAATTGAGGGGGCTATGAATGTTCACGAGGGAGTTATAAACTCTATACTCTGCTCAAAAAGATAGTTGATTTTTCTTTGAAACTTAGCATTAAGCTAATGACCAGGGAAGTGCGAAATATATGATGAAAGTAGTGTTGGGATTTACAAATTGATCATCATATATTCAAAAGAAATAATAGTGCACATAAGATCTTCTATGCACTCAAACCAATGAATGACTTAGGTAAGATTATTAAAACCCTAGGTTCTTATGATTATTAAACCTATGTTCATATGTACATATATTTTTGAATGGTCGATGAACCATGGTTGTTTAAATATATTACTAAATATCTTTGAGGAGGTTAAGGCTATCGAAATGGAGCCAAAAACCATTCAAAATAAGACAACTCGGTGTTGGTGGAATCTTTGGTGGCTTAGCAGGCTCGAGCTTAGGGAACCTTTGTATATATAGCTTATAGGCGAGAACATAATATATAGTGAAATTCGGCACAATTCCGGCTTGTCATCAAGATCATAGTTTGATTCAAGTTCAAATTAATTGCCATGGTTCGTGAGTCAAAGGAGCTCTGATAAAACGTCAATGCCCTTATGAGCAGTAACTTTCAATTATTTGTTATATGGTTCCAATTCTAATTGAATTAACTCATGCATTACTTAAGGGTCATATAAGAAGGTTTATTGCAAGTATCAACTAGAATATCAGATTGGCTAAGGCACTCACTATATTTCATCATGTTGATCCTATATTTTATAGCTATTGCTACTTGAATCGATGTATAGCGGCGTGGATCTATAAATAACAAAAGTAGGTCATGGATGTTAGGGGTGGATTCATGATATGGTGTCTCAATTCGCTCATTTTTGCACCACAAAAATAGCCCAAAACATAGTTCAAGATTGTGGTTTGTACACGAAATTCAAATCATTTAGCATTTATGATAGTGCAAAAATAAAATTCCCTCTCTTTGGCATGATATCTTTCTCGAGAATAGGACCTTTTGAATTTGCCATACAAGCCAAATGCCACGGAGATCAAAATAACGTAGACCGCCAAAAAATAACAAAAAACACCAAAAAGACCTAAATAGAGACCCAAGAATAGCTTTAATGACATATTTAACAAAACTTGGACTTATTTAATTCTAATAGATATCGTGAAGGATAATATGATAAAATTATATGTAATTTTATCTTATTGATCAAAGTATAAAATTACTTTCTAAACTAATTTTCACTTTAATCTATTTAGAATTAAATTTTTTATCTAAGATAAATTTTGTATGATTAAAATGCTATTTTTCTTAAATATTTAAAGAAAGTTATAAATTGACAATAATTAAATGATTATATTTATGTTTAAACTTTTGTATCATTATGTTTATGTTTCGAATAAAAAAAAATTGAATAGTTTATTATTGATTAATTTTCAATATATTTTATTTCATCAATAACAAATTATTCAATAGTTATTATTAAACCATTAATTTTATCAATTAATTAATTTCAACCTAAAACTTTTTTCTTAAAAAAGTATAAAATATTGTAAATTGTGAAAATTCTCATAATATTTTTTAAGTTATCACTTATCAAACCATCGAATATCGGTTAGAAATTATCATGATTGCCAAATTTTTAAATTTATTAAATCACCTGAAAAATTGAAATCTTATATCCTTAAAAAATATCTAAAAATAGATAAAATTACTTTGAAATAGAATTTTATACTTTAATAACTATTGAAATGTTTATTTTAAAGAAAAACTTATATAATTAAAACTTATAAAAAATTATAACAATCAAGAAGAATTAAACAATAGTTATATTCTTATAATGACATCCTTGAAGTGCTATCTATTAAATTTGAATAAGTCCAAGTTTTGTTGAATATGTCATATTGTTATTATGGACATTATATCTTTTTTTCCTTCCACTTTCTCAGGTAGAAGAAATTAAGGGTGATAGGATTTCCCTATCCCATATTGACTTTCACATGAGAGTATGAGATCCTGACCTGATTGGAAGTGATATGTATTTATTTTTCTGCATTTCTAATCTTTAAATTAATAGTGTAGAGAGACATACCATGAAGCCCTACCAGAAGGCACCTCGCAGTCGCAGTCTGGAGCTTATGCTGAGGCCAAGCTTTCCATTGATGGTGTGGCGCTCGGAGTTCAATGCAGAGACATTCCAGGATTTGACTGCAGTTATAAATGATCAGAGGCAGACTGGAGACCATGTTGATGCGTGGATTGACGAGTGCTACTAGCAGATGTAGGCGCGCTAGGCCATCTAGCAGCAGGCGCTGGTCCTACGCTGGGAGATAATGCTTGCATCAATTTCAGTTAATGTAATTGTATTATTTTATTTATTTATTTATTTATTTTTATTTTTTTGGAGAAAAGGAAGATTTATATTACTCATGAAAATTACATAAAAAATAGTAGAGAACCATTTGGTGTGTTTTGAACACATACACTGTCGTAGAAACAGAAGGAAAGATCAAAGGGTTGTCAAAAATATGGGACATGGGTCCCCTTTACAGTAATCCATAGCAGGTGTAGCCGGATCAGAGTCAAGAGTCATGAATGAGAAAATCCAAGTCCGAATCAGTGTCCTCTTCATCAATGATCACCAAATCCGTAGCCCGGATCCAACTGCCAACCAATTTGATTCCACTCGGGCGGAAAGGCAAAAAACCAGAGGGGAGCCGTTTCAGAGAAGAGAATGAGGGCCTCACCATGAGCATCCTGCAAGGCTTTATGATGATAGAACATGTCTCTGAAATGAGAAAACTGATTTTCAGTTAGTAATCTTTCATAGCAAAAGAGAAATCTATCTAGGATATGGGCCTGATAGCCGTTGAGCAGAAAGGTGTTTTCAAAAGTGTTTTCTTAAAGTGTTTTCAAAAGTATAAAAGGAAGGAAGGAAGGAAGGAAGTATATTTTAACGTCCGCGGAGGCCAAACTTGACCTATGAGACGGTACATGCAGTACACAAAGCAGATAAAACCACACCAAAAAGACAAATGCTACTGTACAATGTGTCCCTACTACTGGGATGAAAAAACCCCCACATGGGAGGAAAAACCACGGTAGTAGGCTCTCAGATCCCTTGTCCCTGTAAAGGGATTCTCTAACAGTAGAGACTTGCAAAATGTAGGATGCGAGGCGTGTGCAACCATTGGCGATGCCAGCAATTGATGCAGCGGTGCCTCTGAGCATCTAAGATCAGCATGTGTTGCTTTCGGATTTTATATCGCGGACACTCTTGCGGCGAGCATGGTGCTCATCCTCTCCCCGTCGCATGTGGCAAACGGCATATTTCTCATGCGGGGATTCTCGCCCTCCATCGTAGTCCAAGCGACACTATTTCAATTACGAGATGATGGGACCCCATCCTCACGGAGGCAATAGCTCTCCGTTTCTTCATAGATATATGCGCTTTCAAATCTTGGTGTGGGCCATGTTCGGTGTTGGATTAACTTGCCCGTGTGGTAGTGCTCTGTTTTAGGCTTTGCCCAACAGTGGTTGCATCCCACGAGTGGTGGCAAAGCTCATTGGGTGAGGTGTTGTTTGTCCCGGGCATCGAGCATAGCCACAATCTGTTGGTAGTCTATAGACCCGCGTTGCGAACCACCAGCGATGCTCCCCGCCATACCCTCTTCGATCGTTGTGGCTCTTTGTGCCAATAACAAAGCCCTCGGGGGAAGGCGTTGTGCATCCATCTTTGGTGACCTTGTGGAAATATGCAAGATGTCAGCAAGATAGCGGAATGTTGCGGGGCGGAACCAGTCTCATATAGCAAAATCTGATAAGGCACCGTGTCCTTGATACCTAGACGTAGATGTTAAGAAGGCCTTTTGCACCCTCTCTAGCTTATCCGGTGTTCTTGCTAATTCTTTGGACCCCGGACCTCTACCCCATACAACAATCTTGGTTCAACGAAAGTGCTCAAGCAGTGTGCTCTACGTGCCCAGTCACATAGGTCTATTCTCAGAGCATCTATTCCGCGATAGCATATCTGTGGCTTTCCATCCCGCTGACCGTCTTTCCACAGGGTCATCCCATAACATGCTAGCGCCAAAAGTCGATTCCCGAGATATTTGAAGGTCCTTACAACATCCACCTTCGTCTCTCTGTAATAGAGATCCGGGATATCATCTTTGCGAGGGAGAGGACTGCTGGGAGCTTAGTTTTCTGCCAAAAGTTCACCGTCATTCTGTTGTGTCACAGAACCCACTAAGAGCGTCCAAATGCTGCTGCATACTCCTGGCTGTATGGGATAGCAAGTCTACATCATCTGCATAGAGCAATTGCCTTATACTGTATGCAGCCTTGTACATTGTGAAAAAAATTCTCATAATATTTTTAAGTTATCTCTTATCAAACCATCGAATATCATTTGGAAATTATCATGATTGCCAAATTTTTAATTTATTAAATCATTGAAAATTGAAATCTTATATCCTTAAAATGTCTAAAAATAGTTAAAATTACTTTGAAATAGAATTTTATACTTTAATAACTATTTAAGTGTTTATTTAAAGAAAAACTTATATAATTAAAACTTATAAAAATTATAACAATCAAGAAGAATTAAACAATACTTATATTCTTATAATAACATTCTTAAAGTGCTATCTATTAAATTTGAATAAGTCCAAGTTTTGTTGAATATGTCATCAGATCTTGTGGGTCGTAGCTTGTGGATCATAGCCAAACAGATCTTGTGGATCATAGCCACCAAACAGAGATTGGTGGATCATAGCTTGCCGAATCATGGGAAAAGCTTTTGGGAAAAGCTTTTGCTATATGCAGTGCCGATTTTGTTTCCATTGATTTTTGACCTTGTGAAAAGACCTAAACAGAGATTGCGGAAGCGTAGCTAGATCTTGTGGATCATAGCTTGTGGATCATAGCACAAAGATTGTCGGATCATAGCTAGAGCTTGCAGCAAAGCTTTTGCTGTATGTAGTGCCGATTTTGTTTCGATTGATTTTTGACCTTGTGGAGTTGGTTCAATCCTTGGTCTCTTAAATTTCATGGTTGTAGAAATGGAAAAAATGATAATGGATTATCATACAGGGATTTGTTAAAGCATGAGGAAAAATTTGTGGATCCATTAGAGATGCGCAAGTATTGGGGACCAAAGGTGAAGAATAAACAATCCTATAGATTGAGGGCTCTGAAAAAAGAAAAGAAAGAGGCTTTTCTGAGCATTTATAAGGCAATCTATGAGGAAAAGAGTCATGTTCAAAATGGGCAGGTTAGTCAAGTTATGGCTGTAGCATGGTTTTTGCATGATGTTGAAGGTAAGGATATAGATTGGTTGAGTTTTTATAAGCATGCTTCAAAAAAGAGGTCTTCAATGCTAGAAGAAGATAATATACCCATCGAAGAAGATAGTGGGACTAGAAAAACACTAAAAGGGAAAGAGCACATTAGGGTCTACATGAAATTTTATCAAAAAGGAACCACAAAAGTATCCTAAAAACTATCTACCATTTGAGTATTATGGGGATTTTTGAAACGGGTCAACGCGTAAGTAGCGGGAGCGGGAAGAACTGGATCAACTCCGTGCTCTCAGATCCTCCATAGAGGTTTAGATCTCCTAGGGGAACCAACTAGTCTCAATAGCACAAGATGATTTCGTTTCTAGTTTGCCGGACCTGAGGTGAGGATGTCTAATCTAAGCTTTCCATTTGGATATATCAACATTTACAAGGACTGCCGATTTGCTTATCACACGCCAGGGAGTGCCAGGGAGTGCCGTTGCTTTGAGCAGACCATCCTTGTAAGTTTTATGCTATGCAATAACTTTGTTTTGGTTGTGTCCTATCTTTCGAGCTCTTGGAATGCATAGTATCATAGTAGAAACAAAGGCTTATTTGTTGCTAATCTTTTAAGCATAAAGCATACCTCCCCATAGATGTATCTTTTCTACTGAAGAAATCTAACAGCAGATTAGAAAACAGTTGATCTGCTCATGCTGCTAAATATGGAGCTTTCATTTTCAGCAGTCAAAATTATTGTGTAATTAAACATACCCATAGCATAGCATCATTCATTATCCCAATTGGTATTTCTTGTTTCCAGTATTCCTTGCTTGTAAGTGAACTGATATGAAAAACAAGGTAAGGAAAAGCAGCTTCTTCGATTTGTTGCAAGAAGATAAGGAGAAAAATATATTTGGCAATACCACAATGCTTCACCGACGAATCATTCATCTCTAGCATTTCTTTGCCATACCTCTCTGCGCAAAACAAGTTTGGACTTCCCTCAAACAAGCTTATAATATCATCATCTTAGGAAGAAAACATTACCTGGTTATCTGGTGCTCCAACATTTTCATACTGGAACAGTTGACTAGCTGTTCATTTGAGGGGGAAATTGTCAAAAAGCTTATAACCTTGACAAACGCAAAGAAGTCGTTGAGAATTAACAGCTAACATGCAAACATATATCTTAACACTTCTTAACAAAAGCTCTGAATATTTCAACAAAAGTAGAGTTGGCATCCTCTCTTCTCTACAATTATTTGAGTTCAAATCCTCTTGTTCTTCTTCATTCCTTTATCTAACTCCTAAAGATTATAGACATCTCAAGGACACATTCCCACACGAGCAAGATATGTCACTGGAATGGTGTAGGCAGTATATATTATGTACTGTGATCTCGCATTTCTCAATCTTGGAGATAATTTTCATAACCTTTATGACAGTCTAGGGCATACACATATAAAAGATGGTCGGATAATGGTCTTTTGAAGCATTTAACACAAGTGGTTTACTAGTTATTGAATACTAATTATTCAAAATCTACCATGCCTTGCCATTTTTGCAAATATGTCAGGAATGGACCCAGTGAAGTTGTTGCCATAGCCATGCCTTCAAAGAATAGAATGAGCACTTAGAGATGCAACAATTAGTTAAATAAAAGTTCTTGCAATTTCTGACGATTTGTTCATTTAATAACGAATTGAAGTATAAGATTCGTTAAGGAAAAACATAAATGAGAGAGTTTCAGAACCTCAGTGATTCTCATAAACTTCTATTATATTTAGGTTGGTCTGACAATATTTTATTGATTCTTAAGGTACCAAATGTTAATAAGATCGTTCAATTCCCCTTGTATAAGAAAGTGGAATAACTGAAATCCTCTTCTATATGGCAAGTAGAAGCTTGACATGCTTACAAAGAAGTAAGACTTTCTTTGATCTCCAGACTCGTTTGGCATCAAACCACTGAATTTGTTTGTCCCAATTCCTCTAAGCAAAGTACAAGCAAGAACAACGTTAGATGATAGCATACTTCTTAAATTAAAGCATTTATGTGAGGAACAATGTTTTCTGCCCACTTACAGGCCTATTAAGCTAGTGAGGTACCCAATTTATGGAGACCATCTGTTGATTCATAATGATATGATTCATGGTAGTAGCCTATGGGATTTGTTCCCATTGAAATGACTTGGACTTGAGTCCGTGAATTTAAGTGCATATAAAAAATCGAATAAACAAATCACAATGGGCTCTTCTTCTTGCTCCTTTCTTGATATCTTCAAAAACATGGGAGATGTTGTGGTATGAGAAAAAAAGAAAAGAAAAGAAAAGAGAGTGGCATTTTAGTAGCAAAAGAACTCACCTTCAGCATCTTATTCTTTTGAGAGATGCCTTTCAAACCAACATGCCCATCAAGGATCTGGGAGAAGTTATGGCACCTGATTGGAAGCCTTCTCCTGACGAGGAGAACAAAAAAGATTTTTTGGCTTTGCAGCATCTCAGAATTTGCATCTGCTCAGATTTTTGTAGAGACACTAGAGATATCACAAGTTTCACAAAAGCTTTGGAGCTATTACATTCAAATTGTGTAGCTCATGGTGATGATCAGCAGTTAGCCTTGCAAGGACAAATGCAAAATGTGAAACTAAAAGGCTATGCCAATATGAGAGATTATTTGCAACAGTTGATAACATTGAAGGATAAATATTTTGAAGCTGGAGTTGATATGGAAGATGTGAAGCTGATTCTTTATGCTTTGAATGGTTTGTCAAGTGATTATGTATCTATCAAGAAACATCATCAGTATCAGTCTGAAATCAAAGTTTCCTTTAGCAAGTTACAGCAACAATTATTTGAGAAGAACATCAAGAAGAAGAATGTACCGATGTTCGCTCATTACTCTAAAACACAACGGCCTAGTTTAAAGATATTATATAGAAGATTAACAACTAGATAAAGGCAACAAGCTCAATATTCAACTCATTGGTTCAAGTTCTAACCATAGAATAAACATTCTCAATGGTTATTCAACTAATATAAAAACTTGAAGATAATACTATTCAAAAAGAACAGATGACTTACTGTTCACTTAACCATGTCTTCATACAATTTTATTTCATATCGAACTGATGAATTCCAAGACCTGGTGTATATTAACAGATTATTTCTTGTGTTTATAGGATCGGATCCGGACGCTTCGGCCTGATCCCGACCTCTTGGGACATTGTGTCTCATGTCTTCGTTGATCTAGGAGGTTGCTAACGTTTCAAGCATTGTTGCCTCCTTTTTATTGCATCATGATTTCTTTCCTAGTTCAATACACAAGCCATTTTACCTTATCAACACTTAACCATTAAATATCTTATCAATACTTAAATATCCAAGGCTTATAGATTGTATATCCAAGGCTTACAGATTGTATGATCCAAAAGAAGAAGAATTGTAGTGAGTAGAGATGTCAGTTTTGATGAGAATCAGGTTTACAAAGCATTGGCTAACTTTAGTGCAAAACCAACTAGTGACATTCAATTGAAGGAACACAATATTAAAGCTGAAATCACTGACAAAATTGTTGAAGTAAGTGCAGATACAGATGATGAAGAAACAGAAGCTGACACGAATGCATATGTTCAGGAGGGAATTGGGGACTCGGGGGCTGATGAAGAAAGAGCTGAAAATGAAGAGCAAATGGAGGTTGCAGTCCAGCAAGCACTAATAAGAAGGAAAAGGTTGACTGAAGCCCAAAGGCTGAAAACAGAGCTAAAATTTGATACTACAACTCATGGTCGAGATGATGCTGGAAAAAGCAAAAGATTTTAGGAAGAAGATCCTGAGGTAAATAGCATATTTGAAATTTTAATGCATTTGAGCCCGGGAGTACCAAACACTTTAGATGAGGTCTTAGTTTCTAAGGAAAAGGGAGGAAGCTAACAGGATCTTTTGTAGCTTACCAAGCAATAGCATAGTCTTATGGGGTTAGCCCTCCAGGTAACCCGAGATCCCCTCAAGGCTTGCATGAACACTAATAAAAAATTCGTGTATATGGGTTGAATAATGCAATGCAAAAGCATTCTTAATCCAAACTCAAGGTAAAGAATTGAATTTTTAATCCAAACCATATCCAATAACAGCTATGAGCTTAACTCTCAAAGATGTAATATCATGCTTTATACGTTAACGATACTTTATGCTCTAAGAACCCACATGTTAAGTTTCAGAAGAAAATAACAAGGCCTTGCTAAAGGCTCACAAAGATCTCCCGGACTTCTTAGTTGAGGCTCTAAACTGCTTGACATTCCTTCAACCGTCATGTCTATTTGCTTACACCATGCACAAGTGGGGTTAGTCATAAAGACTAGCTGGGAATTTTAGGTTGCTAATAAATGCCCAAGACATCATACACAAGCATTAGGCATTGAACAATACAATCTATGAGGACCATCCTCACATAGAACAACTTACCGCAAGAGAGTCCCATTGTGCAAAACCCACAAGTTGTTAGTATTCCACATCAAATATGCTAAGCGGAGAGATAAAGATTGCATCATGAGAATATAATACCAAAGCATGACGAATCCAAATATGATACCTCTACATGTCATAACCAGATCAAAAGAACCATGAGATAATAATGAGGCAACCATGAAATAACTTTGAAAACTTGGTTGGCCAATAATAGACATAGTTGCCTTTGTTTTAAGCTCTACAGTCTTGTCATACCTTTTAAATATAGAACAATTAAGCTAGTACCACATAAAGATACTAACTAATAAAGACACTAATTTAGAAACACTGACTTACCTCTTGTATGAACCTGGATTCTGGTGTCCAGTCACATTCATGCCAACATCAATTGGCACATTAGCCTTTGCAAGTCTAGAAACAACACTACTCCTTTCTAATTTTGCAGAAAAATTGCCTTCAACACCTATAGATTTTAACATGTGTTTCATCCATCCTCCTAACACGTTAGTGTTGACCCTATTCTTTTATTGTCCCATACCTATGCCAAAAAAATATAGAATTAGACTAGAAATTAGAAATAAAATAAAAAATAGAAAAATTATACTTACAGGTTCCTTTGGGTTATTGATACATTGCATAAGCACAAATCAAGAAGCATTTGCATCTATTTTAGGAATAAGAAGATCCCGCATAAGACTTCTATGTCAAGACTACATCATCCTCAAAGCACTGCATAGCTATACCCCACATAATTCTTACTAATTGTAGTCCCACAATACTCTAGACATTAACTTAAAAATTAGAAACTATCAGCTTGTATAACTCGTCCCTACCTCTGAACATAAACCTTCTTTGTAACCCTCTATTACAATGAATGGACTGATCAATGTCAGCAAGCAGAGCCAATTCACAGCTGTAGCTGATTTCTTGGGCCTTCTTCCTTTTCCCACATACACCTAGAGTCTTACGAGATCTCCTCATAGACGCAATGGTAGTCTTTCTAGCATTAGCAAAGATCGGACTAATCTTTATCTCAAATGCTACTTCCTCAATACCTATGCCACTTCCTCAATACCTATTATTCCAATTTGAACCTCCTATTTTCTTCTGATCATATCTCTAAACTTCCCTAATATATCTTGGAGTCTGTAATCATAACAGAAAAGTTAGTATAAAAAAAAAAATCTGAATTAAATAGGCCTAGAATACTTAGTCTCAGAAGGATGCAAACTCACGTAGATCAACGTCCTCAATTGTCTTATCAATTAATATCCCATACATAACCCATCAAGCGTCAAACCTGGTTCTGACCAATTCGATTCAAAACTCGGCAGATTCTCAGTAAAGCTCATAAGAAAATCGATAAAAGCTCCTAGGAATGTCACAAACTTCCAAAACTCACCAAGGGTCTTTAAAACTTGGCAGATTCTCGACAAAGCTCACAAGAAACTCAGCAAAAAATTGTACTCGATAGGCTTATAAAAATTTGCAAAAATTTGTAAAACTTCACCAAAACTTCGCAAAACTAAGGCACGACACTCTAAACTGAGGCACCATAGTCAAACATGAGCTAAAGAACCAAAAATAAATCTAGTACCACAACCAACAAATGCAGCGGCATGGCCAAACTACGCAAAATCTGCCCCATAGCCAAAATGAAGAAGCGCCAAGAAAAAAGACAATGACATGGCAATTTGACTTTTATACGACTAACCTAATGGTGACGTGGCGAAATGCCAACTACTAGAACTCTACATTTTGCAAAAGAACCCTCGGGTTAAATTCTGGCCTGAAAAGGTGGCCGATTCTAAATTCTGCCTAGTCAATGTGGCCTTTACGCTCCACGCATCGGCCACCTTTCCAGGCCAGAATTTAGCCCAAGAGGCCTTTCCCATATACAAAGGTGTGTGCTAGTAGAAAATGAATGCCATTTTTTGATATAGTGTCCAATAGTTGAAAAGGTTACAATTTATGTGAGAAATGTATATATATATAAGACTCTTCATCTACCTTCCAGAGAATTGTCAATATTTCGGTGACAAGTTGGAAAAATCTGCTACTCCTAGGCTATAATATTTCATGAGATTGTGAATACATATCTTTATATTATAATGTTATCCATCTTGCATCAAGCCCTAATTTAAATGGCCAAGATCATTTGATTGCATCTAAAGGCCGTGATTTATTGCATGACTGTACATTATCGTGATTGGAACAGATCTCTTAAGGGGGAAAGGAAACCAAAAAGGGAGGATGAAAGGGAAAAAGTGAAGAGCAAAAATACACCGGGAAAAAAAGGGAAAAAGGACATGGGAAAACGGGAAAGAAAGAAATAGTGAGAAAAGGGGAAAAGGGAAGGGAAAAATAGCATTGGGAAAGAGAAAGGGGGAAAGGGAAAGGGTAAAGGAAGGAAAAAAGGGCACCGAGAAAAAGGGAAAGGGTGGGGAAAAGAGAATAAGGGAAGGGAAAAGGGGGAACAAGAAAAGATGGCAGAGAGTGAAGAGAAAAAGGGCATCGGAAAAGGGAAAGGGAGAGGAAAAGGGGAAATGGAGTAGGAAAGAGGGAAAGGGAAGGGAAAAATGGCACGAGGAAAAGAGGAAGAGGGAAAATGGGAGAAGGTCAAGAAGGGGAAAAGAGAAGGGAAAAGAGCATGGCAAAAGGGAAAGAGAAAAAAAAAAGTCAGGCAACTAGGCATGGGAAAAAGGGAAGACGGAAAGGGGAAAAGGAAAAAAGGGCATGGAGAAAAGAGGAAGAGGGAAATGGTGAGGCAAACGGAAAAGTGTGGCAAAAAAGAGAAAACGACATGGAAAAATGGAAAGAGATGGGGAAAAGAAAAAGGAAGGGAGAAAGATAATGGAAAAATGACATCGGCAAAAGGGGAAGAGGGAAAGGGCAAGGGAAAGGGAAAGGGAAAAGGAAATGAAAGAAACGAAAATAGAAAGGGAAAAGAAAAAGGAAAAGGAGAAAATAAAGGAAAGATGGCACGGGAAATGAGAAAGATGGAAAGGATGGAGAAAGGAGGAAAAGGGAAGGAAAAACAAGCACGAGAAAAGGGGGAAGAGAAAAAGGAAGGGAAAAAGGGAAGGAAAAAAAAAGCATGGGTTAAGGAAAATGGAATAGGAAAAGTGAGGGAGAAAGGGGAAAAAGGGAAAAGGGGAAAATGACACGAGAAAAAGGAAAAGATGAAAAGGGGAGGGAAGGGAAAAATGGAACGGAAAACGGGAAGTGGGAAGACACACAAATATAAATTGTTTTCACACTACAGGATGTTTTATGTAAATGAGACACTAACAAATACTAGTGTGAAAACCATCACAAAATAAGACCACCTATTATTTTGAATATGACCGGTCAATAGAATAAAATAGAATATAATAATTGGTGTCTTATTTTATGGCAGGGAAGGTCCCTCGGTATAAAATAAGACTCCATTGCCCTTACCGAACCTATCCAAACCTATCCGAACCTAAATAAGACATGTTTTATATGACTACGTGTAAAAACCAATTCTTCTTAAATGTTGACATGGACCAATATTATGCCTTAAAATATAATTATAAAATACAAGAATTTAGCGCTGGCAGAGCCAGCGCCGTATAGACCCTTAGGAGTACAATTCGAGCATGAGATTGGGCCATTGGTGCAAGAATGTGTTTTAAGTTTGGGTCAGATTTATGTGGTCACTTTATTTAGTGATATTTCTATTTGTGGGGTTGTTTAACATGGTATGCAAGAGGTTGATAATTTCATATGCTTAAATGAACTTAGATAAGTGTAAATGTTTGCAGATTCTCTAGTTCATAGAGTCTGTAAGAGTTTGCACATCCTTAGTTCATAGCTAGGAATATACCTAGTTTAATTTTGCCATTATCTAATGGTAGATCCTAACCCAAGAACGTGTTTAGCTTGCCTTTCTGCCCATTTTGAGCACCGTAAGGGGAAAATCTTAGCACCTTTGGAGGTTGGTCAGTAAAAGATTCTGAAGAATAGAATAGAATAGAATGGAAGTTGCAATGCAAAGCCTGTAATCTGAAAAAGAATAGGCATTTACGGCCCAGAGAGAGATGCTTAGCCCTTTCCGGTGCTAAAAATAGGAATGGTCAAACTAAATAATCTAGCTTTTCTAATTATATGTAATCGTACGATGGAACTGGAGGTTGTTTGAAGGAGTAAACTTTGGAGGACCATGCGCCCCTGGATATTGAACCTAAGTGTGTGATGTGTAGAGAGATCATCTGTCTTCATGTATCAAGATATATATATACGGGGTAAAAACTTTGACCTGATATCTCTTGCTTGCTTTTTTTAGTCAAACCATGGCCTGCTCTAGGGTCCTCATGAGCGCGAAAATAATATTTCTCTATCAATCTATCTTTGTTTGGTGCCTCAGAAGTTGGCCACTTTGGTCCAAGTCAAAGGCGATGGACATAGCTCCCTGCTTCAGCTATAGAACAATTTTCTCTGCTAGTACAGGTTTGATTTTCATGTGGGTCTTGTAAGTTCTTTTGTCTTTGATGCTTAATGCTCAATATTATTATGGGTTCTTTTGCGAATGCTTAATTCTAATGTAGGTTGTAAGGTTACGGCGTACCTTGGTGTTTTCTATGCTAGGGGCACTAGTGCTGGATGATATATTTTATCATGAAAATTCTATTGGGTCTTTAATATTAGGAATGAGATTTAGAGCTAAGAAGTTTCTTGGGTCTTTAAAAATCAGAATGAATTATCTGGGTCTTTAATAGCCAGAATGAGATTTAGAGTTGTATGAGCTAGGAAGATGACATTGGAACTAATTTTGAGATCAAAATGCCAAAATAGCGAATTTGGCTTAGCTAGCACTCATCATGAGGAGTTTTTGCACATCCATATCAAGCCTCTTGAAACTTGAGATTGATTTTGAACAAAATTCAATTAATTTAGTCTTCATATGAAATGGGTGAGCAAAGAAGGGATCCACCTGCACAGTATTAGCAATGACAATTTCCCCATTTGGCTTCTCTTGAACCTATTTGGGGAAGAAGCATAGGGGAAGCATGCTGGGGAGAAAAAACAAAATAATGGAGAGACCATTTAAATTGAAATAAATAAAATGAAGTGGGTGATGGGAAAAAAAAAATCAAAACCAAACTATAATTAGATCAACATACAACCTTGAGCCGTTTATGGAAAAGGTTCATTTATGTTCATCCCTTGAGTCTCCACCCTTAGAACTCTATGCCCAAAACAAAAGAAGATACTCATCAATTTTGCTACGGACTCCCAGAAAAGAGTCTCATTTTCTAAAATCCCAAGAGCATATTTCTCACCACAGATGGCTCATGTACACCATTCGGAAATTTCAGTTGCTAATTTCAGAATTGACTCAGCAGGGCTTTTGTTTGGTTCGTCTTCCCGAAAGAACACCATAGCTGTTGCTGCCATTCTTGAGATAGTTAGAAAAAAAGGAATAAAAAAAGGGAAGCTAGTCAGTCAGATGCTCAGCAAAACAGAAAGGTTTCTCTGCACCTCAAATTTGCAACATAAAAAGCCAGCCCGGTGAATCAGGAAATTGGCAGAACAAAAAGCCTTTTGTGGATCTGGAGCTAAAGAAGGTACCGGCATATCTTTTCTGAGTTATTTCAACTGCAATGCATGCAAAACCATTGGCTGAGGTGGAGCTGGGTCTCACGGCCATATTGTCGAATTCGTCTGCTATTCTTTTATTTTACACACCAGTGCCTGCACAATCTGCATTCTAGAGCATGGGGCATGTGCTCCCAGGCCATGGCGTGCCTTGAGCCGGATTGAATAAAATAGAGCATTTTATCTGTGCTGATGGAAATTCTTCGCCTTATTCTGCACTTTTGAGCCAAGCCATTTAAAACAGTCTATTCTAAGCTCTCTAAAACCTTGGCAGCGAAGCGTGGAATGAATCCAACCGATTCTACAGAGTTATCTTAATACATTCTGTGGAATCTTGCCCTAATACAGCTTGTTTCACACGCGACCAGGTATTAGAATTCAGAAAAATGTGCCACAAAAATATGATATCTCTGCATCAGACAGCAAAAAACAGAGAATATCATCTCAAAACAAACCTTTCTATCTCACGTTCATTCCAGAAAAAGACCTATTTGAACTTCACATCAAGTCGTCGTCAAAACAAAGCTTTTGCTGTATATTTTGTGCAAAAACAGTAGAAACCAATTTGTCAGATAGGTCGACTAAATCTAGACTTTCCAGGGTGTTTGCGGGCGGCTCTAACTTGGAGCACACATCCATGGCGGATCTGGGAGCTTTTCACCTCATTTCTCTGTGGCTTCCTCAAATCCGACTCCAAATCTCAGCTCTAACACTGCTCCAAATCTCATCAATACTCAAAACGCACATATCAAAAATCAAATATGTTGCCGAAAATTTTCTTTCAACAGAAATGGGCAAATATGTCATAGCCATATCCACATTTGTCACCGGATTAAGGCAAAACACCGTAAGAAAAATTTTACCTTATTTACACAAAGAATAGAGAAATGCCTGAGCATCATGGGGCGACGCCGTGGGGGCGGCGGGCTTGGGAGGGAGGAGCATGCCGAAAATATTTTCTGATTCCAAATGTAATTTTTTGGCGTGAAAACTTTTTTTTTTGGAATTTTTTTCGCGTGAAAATCACTTTTTTAGCAGGGTTGCCTAACCCCCCGCCCACTTACTTTCTGTTTCTCGAGCTATGCCACGTGTCCCGCCACGTCGTTGTTTTCTTTCTTTAGCAGTCCGGATTCTTTTATTTTTCGATCGTAGGGTCGGAAAATTAGAAAAAGCAAGTATTTGCCTCACGGAGTATTCGACCTCTGCCGAGTATTTGTCTGCCGGAGCTTGGGCGCTATGTTACAGGCAAATCCCTTAATCTAAGTCAATGCACGGCTCCGAAAAATAATTATTTCGTGACTGTTGGAGAACGCCGCAAGCTCGACATGTTTGCTTTCTTTCGGCTATGGCTTTCTTCCATTTTAAGGTATAAGTTATTCTTCTTATATGCTTTGCATGCACGGTCATGTCACAAAAGCTTACCTAGGGAAATGAATGGCCGGATTTGTGATCTTGTGAACGGCATGTGTTTTGTTGAGTCAAGGTTATTTTTTTTTTTAAGTTGGTTAGGCAAGCCTGCGAAAAATCTGCAGGTTGGATTGCAGTCTGGCATATCTTCTGTCAAAGTGAGGAACTGCATTTTAAGGGTATGTATTTGCAGTTCCAAAGGATGAAACCATAATCGAAGCTCCATAAAAATTTATGGCATTGGGGCAAGTTCAAAACAAGACTTGCTGTGTGCACCTATGCACCGTGCAGTGTAATATAATCCTCTTCACAAGAAGACGCATTCGCAAAATACTATAAGATTTCAAGCGGAATACTATATGGTGTTGATTTCGTACGTGTAAAATACAATTATGAGGGCTCTCGCTGCCCTACGTCACCCCCCGTGTGAATATGCACCCAAACCAAAGGGGGTTTAAGGGGGATTTTAATTTAAATTTGCTGGACCCAATGGTTGTGTTAATTAATGTCAATGGTAGTTATGTGTTGGTTGTTAATGTCAATAGTTGTTATGTGTTGGTTGTTATGTGTTGGGGGATTTAATTTTAATATGTTGGATGTTAATGGTTTGTGTTGCAAAAAAAAAAATTTGCCCCTTCGGGGCCTTAGGGATGTCACACCCCCCCCATGTGACAAAAATTTTAGAATTCAAACCAGAAAAAAACTAGAATTCATTTGAGGCTTTCATCACCAGAGCTTTTGAATTTCATCACAATAAAACAAATAAAACATAAGTAAAAGTTACCATAAAGATAGAGCAGATTGATCCCATTATTCTGAAAGTCATAAAGTTTGCAACACCCATACACAAACATTTTTCAACTGGAATTTAACAGCAGCCTTTGGCCTCCATGGATTCTTGTGGTGAGAAACCAAAGTGGGAAACTTTTCTGCTTGTTAGCACAAGGATCTAGAAGCCTTGGAATTTGCTTAATAACTGCCTCAAAATCTAAAAATGCATGGTAATTTTTTGCAAGCCTCAAAATCTAAAAATACATGGTAATTTTTTGCAAGCTTCATTCAAAATGAGCCATAAAACAATATCCAATAGCACAATCAGATAATCACCGGTAGGATGTGAAAGCCTACCAAACCCGACCGAAAAATTGCTGTTTTAGCATAAATAACTTAACCAAACATATCCATATCATACACTATAAAAAAGATCTCGGAGAGAGCTTTCCAACGCAATAAAAATCATCTCAAACAGAGCTCTGGATTAGAAGTTATGATAAGAAATGTGTTGCTGGGGCAAGGAAACTGCACTACATGCGCCCTTCAAGCCCTTCTTGTGCCCATTATGCACCACACACAAAAAAAAAGGGCTTTTGTTGTGAGCCATTGGTTGTTGACCATTATGCACCACACAAAAAAAAAGCTTTTGTTGTGAGCCATTGATTTTCAAGCCCTTCATGTGCCCATTATGCACCACACACACAAAAAGAGGGCTTTTGTTGTGAGCCATTGGTTGTTGACCATTATGCACCACACGCACAAAAAAAGGGCTTTTGTTGTGAGCCATTGGTTGTTGACCATTGAAAAAAAAAGGCTAAAATCAATGGCTTAGAAATGGTGCACTCTAGATGTACGCATTAGTACATCCATTTGAATACATCACGAAATCATAGGAAAACCTTAGTGAAAAGCGTACAAAACTAACATTATTAACACAAACCATTGCATTTGACACATTTAAATTAAAATCCCCCTTAAACCCCCTTTGGTTTGGGTGCATATTCACACGGGGGGTTACTTCGGGCAACGAGAGCTGTCGGATGGGCATATTTTCCCTTTATTCCAAGATCTGGACCGTACATAGCGATCCTCGTTTGTGGGGTATGCATGTACAAGTTTTTGTATACTGTATATTAAGGTTTGCAAAATACTATAAGGTTTGAGAGGACGTACTTAATGGTGTTAATTTTGTACATGTATTGTAAATTTTTTGAGGCTCTCGCTGCCCTACGTAACCCCCCGTGTGAATATGCACCCAAACCAAAGGGGGTTTAAGGGGGATTTTAATTTAAATGTGTCAAATGCAATGGTTTGTGTTAATAATGTTAGTTTTGTGTTAATGGTTTGTGTTAAGTAAAAAAAATTTTGGCCCCTTCGGGGCCTTAAGGATGGTGTAGGGGTGTATTACCTAATACTTTAATGATGAATGGTATATCATAACCTCACAAATCTAACAAACTAGAGGTGCTCAAATTATGGAAACGAAAACATTGCATAGAATTAGACATATAATATTAATACCAATGTATAATATTATACAATACAACAATTCAGCACATTGGCAGAGCCATCACCTTTTGTTGTTTTTTTTTCAAGATTACGCACAATAATATTTTTTTACAAAATAGAGAGTAATTGATTTCTAATTTATTTTTACCTAGGACGGCCTCTTTTTTGTTTCCCTCCTCGGACATTGCTTTTGTCGCGAGTGCAATCCGAAAGTAAATAAAAAACATGAATAAGGTTAGTGATAACACCACCAAAGTCATTCATACACATGTCCATCTTTGTTATAGGGCTAAGATGCATGATTAAGATTATGCATAATTATTCTAGTTTTATGAAGATCAGCTCATAATTGCTCAAAATGTGATGATTGTTCGATTTCAAGAAGAAGCCAGAAGCTTTACCAATGCCAATATCTTTGCACGACATTTTCTGCCGATTAAAACCTTCCACTGGAGTGATTAGTTTGCGGATACACACCTTAACATTGTCCCACGGATACCATTTTTCATGCATATACAATACCATTGTTACGTATTGCTAGAAAGCTTCGGATATTGCGATGAAGGGGCACAGGTGGACATGATTTCTTGTCATTGCTAAAATGCATTTATGGAATCAAGAACATCGGTGGGATCTTTTACGTGTGCTGAAATGTGTTGATGAATCCGGTTATTGAGAGGAGGTGATAGCATCATCAATATGCACTTGACTGCTAACCAACCATACTGACAAAAGCATGTCAACCAAAGTTGTTGAAGAGACATCTTCTGCCAGTATACTTGTTGTAGACCTATTAACACTTCTATTAACACTTTCTTTGGATTTTTTTCTAAGGAAGATCAATTGGACTTTGTGTCATACTGCATTCAGTGTCAATGGGCACTAAAAATCGGCTATTCTGAGACCATTTCTAGATGTAAGCAAACTATTTAAATCAAAATCCGGCCCATAATTCTTTATGCGGGCCAGATGTGGGAAGAACATACAACCGGGTGCATACATATGCCTATGGTTGATAGACATATGCCTATGGCCTAAGAAATCCAAAAATTTCGTTGAAAGAGCCATGGATTCAGCAATAAAAATGCAGGAATTTGTTTGTAATTCTTATGGCAGACTGAGAAGCCCAAGAACTATGCCAATTTATTTGAATAGGCCCAAAAATTTGTCTTCTGAATAAAAACATACGGGGTTATTGTGTTGCTTTCTCCGGGCTTCCTCGGTCCAAAATGGCTTTGCCAGTTCATCGGCGTGCATCCATAGAGTATGCTGTGGTAAACCGTGGCGGCTCGAAGAGCTTGCCAATCCTAGTCTCGAAAGCAGGCTACCTTTCAAGGTATGGGTTCGCGGTCCAGGCGGGGCTTCAAAAAGGACATGCAAAAACAAAAGCACTCTGGAGGCCACAAAACCAAAGCTTCTCTCTGGCCTAGTGTGCCTCTTAGGATTCTTTTGGTCACGGGGAGATAGCGCAAAGAAGTCGGCTATGCTTTCATTACTAAGGCGATCCATGACATTTCGACACCACAATGTCCTTTTATCTGTGACTACTTGATCATTGGACCGGCTTCTTGATGTATAAATTTTTTGGCAGCTTCACCCACCATTTCAATAAGCGGCGGCTTCTATATTCCTATGCGTCTTCTGTCGAGATCTCGGATGAACTTTCCCTCTTCAATTTGATTTCGACCATATCAAGCCCCTCTAAAATCTTGATGATCTCCTCCTCGTTAATAAGCCGCCACCGCAAATCCAGGCATGCCCATGCCATCAAGGCCAATGCAAAACATCCCAAAATCCGTATGCGCTTCTTTGTGCATCAACATCGCTTCGCTTGCTTTTACGCATCACTGCTTTGCAAAACATCGGGTCATGTGCTCGCTCCACATGCATCAGCCCTTCAAACAACTCGAAATCCGGCCCTTCACGGAACTCCTCTACGCCATAGCCCGCCGCTGCCTTGCTTGCGAAAGCTACCATGAATAACCCAAAACAAAAACCTACACCATACCAATTCCTCCTCCAGAGCAAGAACATAGAAGTTTTTCTCCGAAGCAACCGGGTCGGCAAGCCGTAAAGCAAACCCTTTCCTCAAAGAACCTAAAATAAGGGACCTCGATGTTTGCATATACATTTTGGAACTTAAAAATAATTGATTTTTCAAGGAAAAATATGCAAATGCTAAACCATTGCAAAATCATAGATAATATGTCATTTAAATATGAGAATACAGTGCGCACTCTAGATATACTAAACAGTAGGTCTCGTGCAATACGCCCATCAAATCATATGAAAACCATAGAAAAAACGTACAAAAATACAAAAAAAACCCCCTGTTATTATGCTACATATTCATAAAGTGAATTTTCTTTTTAATTTTGTACAATAGCTATCTAATCTGCACTAGGACGTGCTTAGATCCTAACTGCAATCCAGATCAAGCAGGCAACTTCCCTCAGCTTGAGTTGTCATGGATATCACTTCTGCCTTCTAGTTTCATTTCTTTACTTGAGATTATTTTGCACCTTGTCTAACATTACTACAATTTAAAATTCTACTTTTAGTTATGATAAAAGTTGTACTTGCTAGTTATGCATGCAGATTATAAGACCAGCACCTTAAATTGATGTTTACAAAGCAATGCATAGACAACTGTTTAATTTTGCTGTACTTTTATGTAGGCAGCATTTGCCTTTTGTCTCAAAAATATTTTGTTACAACAGAAGTTAGACAACTTATTAGACAGTGAAGGGTTGTCCTGTTGTATTGTTCCTGGTTTTGGAGATAGAAGCAATGTCATGTTGGTTGAGTTGTCCCATCTTTTATACCACTGGCTGAAGGGTTTGAGTGTTCATCAATCCAACAATGATGTTTGTATTGATGACATAATAAAGCCAGATCTATAGTTAGGCACATGTATTTAGGGACAGTTGTTGGTTTCTGCTGTTGTTTGAATTCTTTTGAAGTCAATAGTCTTTTGATGCTTCATGGTGGGCAACGTTGCACCTCTGAATTTTGTAGAATGATAAGTGATCTTCATGAAATTGACTATTTCTTTATGCGGCAGGCATAACTTGCTTATGGAATACCACGAAGCCACTTGAAGCATGTTTCACTTCTGCAGAAGGTATATATTTAGAAGAGATCTATTTCTTTAGATGCATTGCAAGTAACTATCTATATTCCTTTCCTCTCCCTCATATGCATCTGTGGGCTTCATAGAAAATAGGGACATGTTCGATTAATGCTTATACAATTGAGCAATCAATTTTAGGCTGTCGATCACCTCTGCAACTCCATCTATTGAAGAAACATCGAAAAGCGATAACTCATCTAGCATTTAAAGGTTATGCTTCCTCTATAAGGTATGTGATGTTACATAGCTTTAAGAACAGCGCATATGTATACATAGAGATAAAGCAGTAATTTTTTAAATCGTCGTTATAAATTAGTGAACATTAGGACTTTTTGTGTGCTGGAACAGTAAGATTTGCTCACATCTTCTCAACAAATTAGAGATGGAGCAATGGCAGACAGAGATTATTATAGTGTACCTTTCCTTGTCACATATGCACTTCCTTGCTCTATTCTTTCTTGCATTTTTTTGCAGCAGACATTCATTTGTCTAGGGGCATAATCCAAGCGTACATGATCGGTGTTGATAATGCGGGTGAGTCATTTGCATCGTCATTGTCATGCGAGATATAAGCAAATAAAAGGCAATTTGAAGAGACAAAGATGACAACATGCAAGACATTTCAAAAGTTGAGAGATGAAGAACTCTTTCTTCGGCTTGTTGAGCTTCTTGGCCGGGTATGTTCTAAGGACCTCCATCAGCTAAAACCAGTTGAACTTGCAAACCCTAGTTTTGATGCATATGCATTTTGCTCAATGTGAGAAGAGAAATTAAGCAGGAGGAGGGATTTTGAATCCTGAGATCGGACTTGCAGGCTGATGCATATGTGGATCAATTTATATGAATGTCATAAAAATCAATACACAAGGTAGTCCTGGAAATCAAAGACTTTGCACACGGCTAGGTAGAGCCATCCGGCAATGTGCATAGGACAAAAGAACTCAAGCGCACCGCGACACTTGAGGCATGAGGCATAGTGCATTTGATATGTAATGTGTTATTCTAAAAGTCGGAAATGTCAATCTTTTGTGAAAACCTACAGTGATAATTTATTTGCGAGACTATTATTGCAGATCTCACTCAATATGGAAACTATGAAGACTTTGTTCTATATGTTTATTGGAAAGACAATTGGTGTTAGTCTTTCTCTTTCGACAAAGAAGACACGAGCAGTTGGAGCCCCAGAAAAAGGGAGGCTGATTCTGGAAGTTACTATTGTGTATATCCTTCCCACATGGACATGTGTTCTTTCTGCATATATTATTTACGTGTGGCGTTCATGGGCGTTGGAAAAATAATGAACGAATTAAAATGGGTGGAGATAATATAGAGTCCAAGCAGAATGTGATCAGGAATAAAGACTTGAATTTGGAGTGAGGTTTTCATTTCTCTCTTAGCACCTTAGTCAGGTCTTTGTTCTCTTCTCTAATTTTGCAAGTCTATTTTGATTGATGACCATTTATTTTGGAGGCCTCTCTGAAACCTGTATTGATAGCCATAGATACAACAGTTTTTGCATTGCACAAACGAAGTTCATTCTAGTTGCAAAGAAGCTGACGTAAAAGCATTAAATTATATCTCCAATATTCCATTTTAACCTGCCATCGCATTGTATATATTCAGACACTATGAAACAATAGGTGCTCATGTTGCTATAACCTTGATCAGTTCGTGAATGAAATATATTCCCAGTATGTTGGTAACTAAATGAAGTGTCCAAGTCTGATGGAATTTAGGGCGCATGAGATGCTATTGAGTCAAATTCCAATGTCACCTCCTATATTTGAACAAAGAAGCATGAAAGGAGTAGTGCTTAACATATGCTCCATAGTCGAGCATTCAAAAGAGTCCAATGCAAATTGCTAGCAATTTAAATTGTTGTAACCGTTGTTATAGCTTACTGTTTGACTAAAGGAGGTAGAAGACATTGTATAAGTTTCTTTGAAGCCTAAATGTGGCTGGAAGTTCCTTTTGATAATGAAACACTTACTGTGGGGGGTCCATTTCACAGTCATGCTACTATAATCTTGGAGAGTGTTTTTTGATAGAAGCTTTGTGATTTCATAGTCATGTTTTATAATCTTGGAGAGTCTTTTTTGATAGAAGCTTTATGTCTAGACTATGGGTTTTAAAGATGAAAATAAATTTGATTTTGCATTGGATGACAGTAGGATATGGTCAAAGAACCTATTCCCTTTGCGAGTGCTTCAAACAACTCTAAATAGCGTGTCCTTTAATTTGGTCTTTGCAGCTACATTTTTTCCAATCGATGAATGCAAATGGTGTGTCCTTTATCTTTTCATTCCTTTAAATGGTGGTTCCTACTTTTGAAAACCATGAAAAAATACAATTGACCTTATAATTAATGGTGCCACACACAACTTGTATAGTTGATCGCCTTGAACGTGCTTCTATTTGCGTCTGAGGAGACATTGTGGGAGTAAACATTGTGGAAATGACAAGTTATCTTAGTTTTTGCAAGGTACATGGTGGTATGGATTCAAAAGTACATTGTTTTGTTAAGATGATCTACTTGGATTTCTTTTGGGCATGTGGGTTTGTATTCATGTCAAATCATACTTCTCTTATAAGAAACCCGCATTATAGCCTTAGATCAATGTATGTGTCATCATCCTAATCTCTAAAACTATTTCCCCTCTGTTTCATCTATTCTTCACCCTCTCTCTTGCCTTTCCCTCTGTAATGGCTTAACGTGCAATTCTAATCCTCTAGTGCAAATTAACATCGTAATTATAACCAACTGAAATTGTTACTTGACAAAGTGTCATAATTGTAACCAACTGAAATTGTTACTTGACAAAGTGTAAAGCTTATAAAGAACATATATGCTTCACAAGATGAATTAGAATAGCAACACATGTTAGCCAAAGAGCTCAGCAAGGCTAATACACATATAGCTAAAATCTGTTAAATTACGAATAAAAACCAGCTACAATTATACCACAAGTATTCTCTCCTTTATAGTCGAACCTCTAGTGGGATTTTGGGCTTGAAGCTCACACCATGTTAAACGAGCTCATGGCATCCTTTGGTGTGTTGCTAATGTGGCAAAGTTGTTCTACACACCCAATCATGAATGCTAACACCTTCCATATTATTTTTCTAATATCTAGTCTAGGATACGAATGCTCTTTCTTCAACGTTGTTATGGACAATGGACAATGGATCTGACACAATTCCTTGTGTTGATTTAGGATCCTAGCAACATACTTTTTATGGGGTTGGTTTTCAACCTTCAAATTCACAAGAATTAGATCTTGCTTGCGAGCAACCAAATCCTCCACTATTTACTTGATTTCCTCCAACAAAGGTAGATGCCTACTTTGAATATTTCGTTATTAAAAATTTGTTTAATAAATGTTTTCTTGACAACCTAACCTAATCAAATGCAAAACTAAATCCAAGCTTGAAACCGCCCTTTTTGCTAGTTTTTTTTAATTCCCTAAGAAGGTCGCCGCCGATCCTCCTCGGATCACCACGGGAAAAAACCAACGCGAGCGCGACTGCCTAGCCTCCTTCCCAACCCTGCAGTTCTGCTAGTTTTTTTTTTTTTCTAGTAATCATATATGTAGGAAAGATAAGACACACTAGTCGTGTGAAAAGCCCCTTAACTAAAAGCTCCATATCTGATATCTGAGATGCCGTTGCAGGATTCACAGCGTTGGGGAAACTTTCAAACCTTGGTAGGAAAATTTCCTGCAAGTCCTAAAATTATTTGGAATTCATAAAATGCAGTCGGAAGCTCCCTGTTGCTAATACCTCAAACCGGAAATAATATTATATTCAATACTATATGAAAATGCTGCAAAACAACTGTTGAAGAAGTTTACAAAGGCATTGCATGACTTTCAAGCTGTAATTGCTATCAAGCTGACTCTCAAAACATTATCAGTGAAAAAATCGAAACAGGTGAAAGCAGCAAGCGGTAATCCACCCGGTCACAAACCCACAAATCATTTTGGAGTCTGCAACCCAAAATGAATTAACCCAAAATGACTCTCAAAATAATTACAAGTAATTCAGCGATTGTTGAAGAAGTTTACAAAGGCTGACAGATCTGGGCAGTCCCTGGCTTCTGTTCACACAGTCACAAAAATATAGTCACAAAAATATGGCTGACACTTCCTACAGCCAACCAACCTCTTCACCCCGACAGCCCAAGCGATCTACTGCTCAAACCTGAGACTCCCACGATTCTGATGCAAACGGATTGATCCAGGCAAACGCCGCCTTCCAAACTCCGTTATAGCTCTGGGGTTTCGCTCCAGCCTTTTCTCCTGCCTTGTGTCGGTTCAGATCCAGTTACAATAATCAAGGCCGTGCATTTGGGTTAATCCATCACTGCCACGTGTACGAACAATTACAGGCTGATTCTAACAATCTCCCCCTCAGCCTGTATAATCTGATACTCCTACTTGAGCTTTGGCCAATCTTAATTTAGGCTCTGTTAAAACCTTAGTCAACATATCAGCCTGCTGTAAATTTGTCGAAATATGTCTTACGTCAATTTCTCCCTTCTCAACTTCGTCTCTTATGAAGTGATGATGTATCTCTATATGCTTTGTTCTGGAGTGGCAAGTGGGATTTCTACTCATAGCAACCCCACTTCTATTATCACAGTAGAGCAATGTGGCTTTGCCATTCGCATGCCCCAATTCATCCAGCATTCTCCGAAGCCATATGACTTCCGATGCTGCCAAGGAAACTGCCACATATTCTGCTTCTGCGCTTGACTTTGCTACACACTCTTGTTTCTTACATGCCCATGATATGGGTGTATCTCCAATTTTACAGATATATCCAGAAGTGGATTTTCTGTCATCTATGTCTCCTCCCCAATCTGCGTCTGCATATCCTACTAGCTCGACCTTTTCACTTCGAGTGAATCGAATGCCATGATTAATTGTCTCCTTCAAATATCTTAACACTCGTTTAGCAGCTATCCAATGCTGTATGCCTGGATTATTATTGAATCTGCGGAGCAAATTGACAGCATAAGTGATGTCCGGCCTGGTGCAATTTGCAGCATAGAGCAAACTACCAACCAATTCGCGATAGGGTTTAGACTTCATTTCCTGAATTTCTAATGAAGACGTGGGGCATATTCTGCTACTAATTCTCGTGCCCGGCGCAATTGGAGTTTTGGCAGGATTGCAATCTACCATCCTGAATCTGCTTAACATTTTCTTGATGTACTGCTCTTGTGTCAAATACAACTCCCCATTTGATCGATTTCTTCTAACCTCCATTCCCAAAAGTTTTTTAAGCTCTCCCACATCTGTCATCTGAAAACGCCTCTTCAAGAGCATTTTGCATTTATTTACCCAATCCTTGTCATTGCTAACGATGACACAGTCATCTACATACAAAGCCATGATCAAACATTTATCCCTTTCTTTCCACATGTATAGATTGCCCTCTGTTTTGAGTTTCCTGAATCCGATGGATACTAAAAATTTATTCATACACAAGTACCATTGTCTGGATGCCTGCCTCAAGCCATATATTGCTTTCTTTAGTTTGCATACCATGTCCTTCCCTTGTTCATATCCTTGCGGCTGCTCCATAAATATTTCTTCCTCCAAATCTCCATTCAGGAAAGCAGTTTTCACATCCATGTGTTCTATCTCCATGTTCTGTTGTACTGCCAGAGCCAACAGTGTTCTTACGCTGGTCAACTTCACAATGGACGAGAATGTATCTTTGTAATCTACCCCTGCTTCCTGCGTATATCCCTTCGCAACTAGCCTAGCCTTGTACCTTTCCACTGAGCCATCGGCATTTCTTTTGATTTTGAACAACCACCTGCTACCTACAACATTTTTGTCCTTTGGCCGAGCTACCAAATCATAAGTTCCTGTACGTTTGAAGGAATCCAATTCGCTTTCCATTGCCTTCTTCCACATTCACGCATCGCCCCGACATTGCTCGTTCTATTGTTTTAGGTTCCACAATGCAAGATATTACCTTCGCTTTGGCTCCCTTTTTGTTACGCCATAGATTTTCGATGTCAAAGGGCAGCTCGCCCCTCAAAGCCGGCTTCTTCTCCACGGCAGCCGACTTCTAGGTCTTGTCTCAACAATTTTCCTCCTTCACAGACGCATTTCCTCAATTACATCTCTTTGCTATTCCCTGCTCTTCTTCATGCTCAACACTTGGTGCACTATCGGCATCTATAGCTTCATGCACCTCCTCCGCGTGTTCTTCCGGTGTATGAAACACACTTTTCGGCCTCTATGACCTCATGTGCTTCATCGGTTCAATATCCGAATCTCATCACCTACATCCACGGGGAGTATGTTTTTGTACATCCATGAACCTTCGAGGGTTCTCGTCTTTCATTGTCTTCTCGTGATATTCTAAAGGCATCCATTCTCTCATTTCCAAAGCGTTTTAATTCCTTCCTATTTTTATACAACACGGTTTCATCAAACACAACGCCCTCGCTTATGTGGATCCTTCGAGTGATTGGGTCATACTGATCGTATCCGTTCGATACGCTCATCATATCCTACCAAGAAAGTGCAAATGCTTCTGCTATCAAGTTTTTGTCTCAGTTCTTCTGGAACCAACATGTATGCTAGACATCCATATATCTTAAATCTTCGACCGGGATTGTCTTTTAGGCTGTCCAAATTTCTTCCGGATGCTTGCACCTCTCACTGCCACAGTAGGAAGTCTGTTTTGTATGTAACACGCTGCTGCAACTGCTTCTCCCCACAAATAATTGGGTAAGCCTGCATGCTTAAGCATACTCCTGGCCGCATTCATAATGGTTCGATTTTTCCGCTCGGCTACTCCATTCTGCTGAGGAGTGTATCGACAAGTGTACTGTCTCTTGATGCCGTGCAATTGACTATACTCCCTAAATTCATCGGATCTATACTCTCCCCCAAGGTCTGATCTTAGGCACTTCACTTGCAATGACTTCTCTCGTTCTACCTCTGATGTGAACAGCATGAAGGCTTTATACACTTCATCATTGGTCTTAAGAAAATAGCACTTCGTGCACCTGCTAAAGTCATCTATAAAGGTGGCAAAGTAAGATTTGCCTCCAAGGCTCTGCATTTGCATAGGACCACATACATCAGAATGAATTAGTTCTAATAATCCTAATGCACGATTTCCTTTATTTTCGAAAGGCAATCTGGTTTGCTTTCCAAGCATACAAGCTTCGCAGATACCATGATTTTCATCCTTGAATATCAGATCTTCCAATAGTTCATGCCTTTTAGCCATCTTGATATTATTGTATCCTGCATGCGCTAATCTCAAATGCCATGAATGCAAATCATCCATCAAGCAAACTTTGTTAATGGATTTTAAATCTATCTGAAACAAGTTTCCATTACGTTGTGCTTCAAATACTTTCACTCCATTTTTAATGAACTTACAGCCATATTTGTGGAAAAACAAATCAAAACCATTATCCACAATATTTGCTACTGATACCAAATTAAACAGCATTCCAGAGGGGGTGTACAATGTGTCCGGAATTTTAAGAACATTCTTCTCTCCTATTGGCAATTTCAGCTCCCCTCGCCCGGACACCGTTTGCTCTGCACCATTCCCCATCTGTACCGCCCTTGATTTTTCACTAGACTTAACATTTTTCAATAGTCCGTGAGAATTAACTACGGAGACTTCAGCTCCAGAATCTAAAGTCAAGATGTTAGCCTTCTCCGATTTGCAAGCATTTACATAATTATGATTGGGTTTACTTTTACTTACCTCCTCATCTGTCAGTGCTCCAATAACTGGTTTTTCCTCCTCTTTACTGCCAGCTTCTCCACTAACGCTTGCCACCCACGAGGCTCGACCTCTTCCTCGCGATCCCCGTCCTCGGCTCCATCTTCCTCTATTGGGACACTCTGCCTTTATGTGCCCATACTCCTCACATCCATAGCACTGTATGCTTGTCATGCTCCCCCTGCCTCGGCCTCTTCCACGGCCTCGTCCTCTCTCACCAGCATACAATGCGACGGGCTGTTCTTCCCCTCGCCGCTGCTCACTTTGTATCTTTTGGATTTGCTCTGCCACTTCTTCCTGTTCATTGTTTCTATTGCCTCATCCAAGGTTTTTGCAGTGCGCCTTGTTAATCTAGCAATATCTTTAAACGAATTTTGAAAAGCACGTGCAATAGCATTTACCTTAGCTCGCTCGGAGTATGCCGCTCCAGCTCCCTCAAGATCGTGAAACAATATTCTGAATTTCCGAAATAGCTCATTTACCTTATCCCCTTTCTGATACTGCAGTGTGCGCATTCTCATTTCTAAAACATCTATTTGGGAAGAGGTCACCTCTTCGTATCTCTCAATCAAATACATCCACATCTCTGCCGCTGATAAATTTTGTATCTCAAGCATTATGTCTCCACTTAGCTTCGCCATGATTATGGCTCTTGCCCTCTCCTCTTTCTCCTCATCTGGAACTTCCTCCTTTGTCTCTTTGCTTCCTGATTCTGTTTTCACCGATATTTTGAGTGCTCTTTTGGTGTGGCTGGTTTCTTACCTTTCACATTGATCCACGACCTTTCGGATCAACCCGGATCGAGAGCTTATCAACCCCGATTGCACGCATAATCTTGGCCTTCCACAATTGGAATCCGATTTCTCCATCAAACACTTCTGTGCTATTCAGATAGGTGAGTGCCCAATGCCGCTTTCGCCATCACAGCGCCAATCGGCCTAGCTCGATACCAGCAGCTGATCTGGCGGTCCACGGCTTCGTTCCGCAGTCCACAAAAATATGGCGACACTTCCTCTGACCAACCAACCTCTTCACCGGCCCAAGCGATCTCTTGCTCAAACACGAGACTCCGATTACGATGCAAGCGGATTGATCCGGCAAAGCGCCGCCTTCCAAACTTCCGTTATAGCTCGGGGGTTTCGCTCCGGCCTTTTCTCCGCCTTGTGGCCGGTTCGAGATCGATTACAATAATCAAGGCCGTGCATTTGGGTTAATCCATCAACGCCCGCGGTAACGAACAATTACAGCTGATTCTAACAAAGGCATATCATGAATTTCAAATTTGTAAGGGTGATTTTCCACTAGAGTGGTGTCTCATATTTTAGTCATTTCTATTGGGCCACATAAGCAAATAAGAAATAAATGATTTTCTACTTTTAAAAATAAGACATGTCCCATTTAGGTTTGGATAGGTTCGGTTCCTCCTTTTAAGGGGAATGGAGTCTTATTTTATACCGGGGGATTAAGACAGTGTCACATATGTTAAAAATATCATTAAAATAAGACACGTCTTATTTTATTTTGGATTTTCCACTAGCATTTTGATGGTGTCTTATTTTATGACACCTTATAGTGGAAAACCAACCTCAATTCTATGTGTCGTATTTTTTGATTTGGACTCATAAACAGTGTCATATCTCTATGTGACAGTCTTATTTTGTGACTATAGTAGAAAATCACCCTAATTGGATCTTCTGGCTTCAAGTTATCTGCCGACTGGTAAGTTTTTAGATGCCTACATTTTCTTAGCAGTAGGTCATTGGTTTTATCTTGTCTGGAAAGGGCTTTACTACTACTTCCAACCAAAAAATGTTCGTCTTTTTTTTTTTGAGTCAAAATGTGAATATGGACGAAGACAAAAGGATTTGTTGTGGCATCGTCAAACATTGGGCCACAAAAATCCAGATACTGTAGCAGCAGAGGGCAGCTTACGCCAATCCCCAGCCCACAGCCATTTGGTTTCTTCAAATTCGGTATCATAACGGAAAAAAGAGCCGATTACCTTTTCCTCTCCGTCTTCCAAAGGCTTGATCAAAAGAATCTGTTGAAAACTCAGCCCCAGGTCTGAAAACATTTTTTCGAGTTTTAAAAATCGTCGGATTGAATAGCCCAAATGGGAGAAATTTTTTTCCCCAGCCTTCGTTCCAGAGCTGGCCTGGGAAGCACCGGATCCCGGTTTAGACAGAGGATATTTGCCAAGGAATGATCGTCAGTCTATTTCATGGGATGGAATTAGATCATCCAGAAAAAAATCTTGGACCTGAAGCTGTTGCTTAACAGGGCTTTTTGTGTTGGCAACTTTAGTTTCAAAAAAATTTGCAAATTTCTGTTCAAGACTCATTCTCAATAAAGAATCCATGTCTAATACCTGGAATTGTTTTGCAGAATCCTTGTTGCTCGACTGAATGGTAATGGTGCAAGAATCGACCAGATCCGGCTCTGTTAATTAATTATTAGTACACCTCCAATGAGGATAAGCAAAAAAAATTACGTTCCCAGTGGGTTACATACAAGAGTCCGATAAGGGCTTTACTACAAAGGCTCAATCCAACATGGTGTTCGTCTGCCAGAATTATTGAGTCAAATCTCCATTATGGACGGTGAGAAAAGGATTGGCTTTGTTTCGTCAAACATTGGGCCACAAAAATCATAAAAATAGCATGCTGCATCCAGGGGCATGCTGCTCCAATCCCAGCCCACCAGCCATTTGGTTTCTTCAAATTCGGTTTCATAACGGAAAAATATAGCAGATTTGGTTTTGCATTTCCGTTTTCCAAAGGTTTCATCAAAAGTTTTGTGAAAACTCCCAGGTAAAGGTCTCAAACATTTCTGCTTTAACTTTCGAGCAATTTTGAAGCTCTTTCGGATTGAATATACCCAAATGGGAGAAATTTTTTCCCCAGCCTGGGTTCCAGAAAGCTGGCCATCACAAAGCAATTGGATCATGGTTTAGACAGAGGATATTTGCCAAGGAATGATCGTCTGAATCAATTGTTTTTGTTTCATGGGAGGAATGATTAGAGAAAAAAAAATAGAGGACCTGAATGTTCCTGCCGGAACAAAACCTCTTTTGTGTTGAGTGAGAGATCTCTTGCAAAAAAAAATTAAACAAATTTCTGTTCATCTTTCATTCTCAATAAAGAATACCATGTCTAATACCTGGAATTGTTTTGCAGAATCCTTGTTGCTCGACTGAATGGGGGTGGTGCAAGAATCGACCAGATCCGGCTCTGTTCTTGCTGGGCGGGAAGGATCCGGAAACCAGGGAATTTCTGCCAGGAGGGCTTCCGGATGGCTGCCAGCTAGGACGGTTTTTTGTCCAGCATGGACTGTAGTAATACACTCTCCCGGTAGCGGTAGCAGGAATGGTTATCGCTTAATTGACGCAGCCATAAATCCGCTAGTGGAATCCTGGCCTAGGAGATAGCTAACTTATGCTCCAGCCCTGAATTTCATTGTAAAGGCATAAAGAAACACCTATTTGATGAGATGATTCTGTGCGAAATAGAGTTTTGAAATGTTACGGAGGTAACTCCAAGCCAGGATGAAAGATCAATCGGTTCGGTGGTGTTTTCTTGCTTTAAATGATGGCTAGCGCATCTATTGGATCATTTGAACCTATATTTGATATCAGTAGAGATTTTTATGATTTTAAGCATGCCCAATTCAAGGAATTTTCTGTTTCCGAAGAATATGCATGTAATTTGTGGCATGAATCAACCAAATCGGAGCTATACACTTCTTGTGGAAGTTTACCTGCAGCTAGCAAGGCTTTTAGAGAAATTTATAACCCAACTCAGCTTTCATGGAATGCAATTATAAACATATATACCAAGCATGAGAAAGGTGAATTAGCCCTCCAATTGTATGATTACATGGTGCAAGGAGGGAGAAAACCAAATAAGTACACATTTCCTGGCATGTTGAAGGCGTGTGGGAACATGATGGCCTTGGAGCAAGGAAGATGCTTTCATATGCAGATTATGGATGAAAGACTACAATCTGGTACAGTGCTGGGGAGTACCATTGTGAACATGTATTTTAAATGTGGGAACTTGGAAGAGGCACACAGAGCATTAATGGAGAAGGTAGGCTTGCCTTGGAATGTTTTGAGAATATGAAGTATGAGCACATCAAGCCAAGCAAAGCTACGTTCTTGAGCATATGGCAACGTAGGGACCAGAGAGCAAGGTAGATGCATCCATGAGAAGATTTTAGATTCTGGTATTCAGTTTGATATTATGGTGGGGAGCACACTTGTTGATATGTATGCCAAATGTGCAAGCTTGGAAGAGGCATGTAAGATATTTTCTAAACTTCCAACTTTAAATGTTGTTTCATGGGCTGCTATGATTGTAGGATATGTCCAGCATGGAGAAGGTCATCTTGCCCTTGATTGTTTTGACAGCATACACACGGTTGCAAAAGGCGCACATGGTTATATATATTAACACCACGAAAGCATGTGGTAGCATGTGTACCTTTCGCACCAATGTAGGCGTATCCATGAGCACATTGTTGAGAATAGTTTATGGTTTGATATAATGGTGGGAAATACACTTGTTGACTCATATGCTAATTGTGGTAGCTTGGAGGAAGCTAACAGGATCTTTTGTAGCTTACCAAGCAATAGCATAGTCTTATGGGGTGCTATGATCAAAGGTTATGCCCATAACGGAGAAGGGTGCCGTGTAATTGGAGTGTTTCAGTGATATGCAACATGAAGGCATGAAACCAGATAGAATAATCTTTTTGAGCATTTTAAAAGCATGTGGCTGCATGAACAATGCCATAGAACAGGGCAGATGCATTCACGAAGTGATATTTGCCAGTGATCTGCAGTTTGACACTATGATAGGGAGCACCCTTGTTGATATGTATGCAAAGTGTGGGAGTTTGGAAGAAGCACGTGGAGCATTTGACAATTTGCCAGATCAAAATCTGGTGTCATGGAATACAATGATTGCAGGATATGCTCAATGTGACGAGGGGCTTCTCGCTTTGGACTGTTTTGCCAGCATGCAATGCAATAGAATAAATCCAGACAAAGTCACATTCCTAGGATGGGTCCTAAGATACAAACAAGTGGGAAGTGAAGTGGTGTTCTCATTGAGCTTTGTAAAACATTGAGTACAAATGGATCCCTCACTAGGGATAGATAAATTTAGAAATATGACTTTAAATGCTCCGAAACTAGACAATCATCGAGAGCATGATGATACTGAAGAATATAACATAAAAGATGGTTTTATCCGCCATTTGGTCGATGCAAAGGTGAGAAGACCCAGTGACTGCATTGGAAAGAAGAACCACGCCTTCTTAGGTTTTTAGGAAACCCAAACAAATAGTTGAATCACGACCCCACGCACTATGTCGACCATAAGACCTTAAACAATCCTGCAGAATCAAGGCTAAAAGAAAAATAACCCGTCAATGAGTTAGATGCCATAGGCAAGAAGACTCGGAGGCTTCAGGGCCACGCCGAGAAAGAAACAACAGCCGACTAATCGAGAACCGTCCGCAGAATAACCATCGCGGGAAAAACAACCGATTAGTGTCACGAGGCTACAGGCTACCAACGCCCTTGAGAAAAATAATAAATATGATCTCGAGGGGCAGTCACGCCCGCCGAGAGAAAACATGAATAATAAAATATTGACTGAGAAGCTACAATGCCACACCGAGAGAAAACATGAATGAATAAATAAAATACTAGCCACGCCAAGAAAAAATAACAAGAAATCATATCTCAGAAGGCCATAACCACGTCGAGAAAGAACAAATGATAAGAAAATCTCAGAGGCTACAGAGCCACACCGAGAAACATGAAAAAATAAGAACATATGCACTTCCAAAAAAGATAGAAAGGAGGCATGGAGGATATCAGGGGCTACAAGGTGACTCGAGAAGTAAAGAAGATTAGACAGACATAGACTAAAAAGAAAAAGAGCAATTTTAACAAAGGAACGAATGTGAAAACGAGAAGTCGGGTGAAGAAATGAAACAAGCTCAAAAATATCAGAGGGAGATGGGGAGGCGGGAAACTTGTGGAGCAAAAAATGAGCAGAATAGAAAGGAGCTCAAGATAACGCCGATGGCTGGAAATGAGGAAGGAGGCAGTATAAATAGGAGAGCAAGATAGGGCGTCCCCATCCAAGGAATGTCGATTCTATTGCTAAACATCCGATTAGTGCTGTCTCGGAGGCTACAACGCCACGCCGAGGAGAAAATGAATAACAAATACTGTCTCGATGGCTACAGTGCCACGCCGAGAAAAAGAAACTATGCAAACAAAGCTGACGGCCATAGAGCTATAACACAGATGGAGCAACACGCCAAAAGAAACTGAATAAAGACTACTTCGGAAGCTACAGAGCCACACCGAGAAAGAAGACTATGCACAAAAAATGGCAGGCCATGGGGCCATAATATAAGATGAATCGCAACCAAAACACTAGACCCTCTGAAAACCACCGATACAACAAACAAGTCCAGAGGGAGAGGGGGGCGGGAAACTTGTAGAGGCAAAAGGGAAAGAATGAAAAGGAGCTCAAGAGAACGCCGATGAGCGAAAAAGAAAAATGAAGTAGTATAAATAGGAGAGGCGAGGAAGGGCGTCCCCATCCAAGGAATGTCGGTTCTATTGCGATATCGCAATAGAATCGTGGCATTCCTAGGATGGGTCCTAAGATACAAACAAGTGGCCAATAGAAGAGGAATCTACATCAAGAAGCATGAAGCAAACTAGGATGACTGGAGAAAAGGATGAAGCCGAAACAAAAACTGGAGAAATTGGTAAAACACGATGACCCTAATCGAACAAGTGAAAGAGATAAACAAGGAAGAAATGGCTAACCAAGGCCGACGGAAAAACAAGGGTAAAATCAGATAAAAAAGGATATATGAACACCAACAGAGCAAAGAAACCAAGGCGAATCAAGAGGAGAAACGAAGGAGACAAGACAAGACAAAGACAATCAAGGGATCAAATGACGAAAAAAGGATAAACAAGGAACTGAAGAACTAGATACACAGAGAAACGAGCCTAAGGCAATTCAAGAGCTTAACGAAGGAAAAAGAGAAAATAAGGAACACGGAGGAATATGAAAAACGAACTAAGAAAAATTATGAGGTGAGATGACCAAAAGAAAGAGACAAGGCAAATACCCCTAGAATTAGTAACGCAAGCAAGCCACCAGAAAGAACAAATTTGAACTTCAACCTCGGCATGCATAGATACCAAAGAAGCAAATGAACCAAGGCGAAGAAGAGGTGAGGAGAGAGACATGACAAAAAAGGACTAGAAGAACTAAGATGAAGCAAAAGTAATTAAGGTGATGGAAGAATTTATACATAGGCCAAGGAGAAAAAATGAAACTAAGAAAATATGGAGCAAAGGAACCGAGAGAATATGAGCAAAAACGAACCAAACAAAGAATTAACTGAGAAACCAACAGTACAAAACATATGGCGCAAAGTACAACTAGAACAAACTCGGAAAAAAGAATAACAAAAATTAAACGAGAACTACCCAAAGGACAAACACAAAGAACGACCCATAAGAGAACAACAGATGATAAAGGAAAGTAACTAAAGATATGTGGAAAAAACAGAGAAAAATGGACTCACAAGAGCAAATGAATTTAATATGCAGAGCAGAAGACTATGTGGAATGACAAGAATGAAGAGGCAACGAAGAAAATGAAGTGAAAAGGAATGAAGGAACAAGATGCAAAGGCAAATCTAGAGGAAGCAAAAAAGCACGGCAGGAAAGGGGTAAAAAGTGGTAAACAAGAATAAACAACGAAAACAGAACAGATGGCTGAATGAGACTGGGAGAGAGCATTTATGAAAGACTACTTAAATGAAAAGAGAAAAAGAAACAACAGGAGTCAATGGATCCAAAGGGGCTAATAAGATAGCAGTCGAACAATTGGATTAAATAGAATGGGCACAACAAGGAAATACCAAACTGTGGATATCAGACAGAAAGAGGGAGGGGGGAAGGGAGGGACACAAGAGGATATGATACTAAACCAAAGAACTGATGAACCGACAAATTCAATAAATCCTACCACAACAAAATACTATGAAACTAAAGCCCAACATATCAATATCTCAAAAATGAACAATGGGTTTATGTTAGCAAAGGAAGTAAAGGGAAAATACTAAACAGCAGTCGAGCAGAAGAAAAGCAACTAGATCAGCGAAATGAACCCATGACAAGATATTAAGGCAAAATGACAGAGAAGACATTAAGGAACAACAAGACATTAGAGAAGGAACAAGAAAAACAAAAAAGACAATGGACAAACGAAACAAAATTTAACTATTAACTAAATAAGACAGACCACAAACAAACAAATGGAACAAAATAGGAATAAGCAAGGACGAACTTAGAGTAGTTGAGCAAACGCCATAAACAGGTCAAATGACTAAAATGAACCGTAGAACCAATCGAATTAAAGGAGCAAGAAGCACAGAAATAACCAACTAAATTGCCAATAGAGATTGGCAGCACAATAAGGGACGTTATGAGCACATATCTCGGCCATGGCAAAATGAGAAATGAAGCATAAATATTCAATGGAAATTGCAGATGGAAAAGAAATCTCAATGAAACAAAGCACCCTAAAATAAACGTATAATCATGCATAGCCTATCAAGTTATATTGTGAGGAATAATCATGCTCTAGGACCAACTAGATTACATCGTACCACGCAATAGAAGAACACGAAAAAACAAGAGCCTAGGAACAAGGAGTGAAATAGAAACTTGCAAAGAGCATGTATCAAGGGGAATAATCTGAGAGCCCAAAGGTTAGTTCTCCCCTTTTAAAACCACGTGAAACCTAGAGAACGAATGGTTGAACGAGACTGGAGAAGGGACAAGAAAAACAAAAAAGACAATGGACAAACTAAACAAAATTTAACTATAAACTAAACAGAACAGACCACAAACAAACAAATAGAACAAAATAGGAATAAGCAAGGACCAACATAGAGTAGTTGAGCAAAAGCCACAAATAAGTTAAATGACTAAAATGAACCATAGAACCAATCGAATCAAAGGAGCAAGAAGCGCAGAAATAACCAACTAAATTGCCAATAGAGATTGCCAGCACAATACAAAGAATGGACGTTATGAGCACCTATCTTGGCCATGGCAAAAATGAGAAAAGACGCATGAATAATCAAAGGGAATGGCAAACGAAAATGAAATCGCAACGAAATAAGGCACCTTAACATAGCGTGCCAGGTTATATTGTGAGGAATAATCATGCTCTAGGACCAACTAGATTACATCGTACCAAGCAATGGAAGAACACGGAAAAACAAGAGCTTAGGAATAAAAAAAAAAATGAAATAGAAACCTGCAAAGAGCATGTAGCATGGGGAATCTGAGAGCTCAAAAGTTGGTTCACCTTTTAAAACTACGTGGAACCTAGAGAACGAATGGTTGAACGAGACTGGAGAGAGAGGAATTATGGGAGCCAGAATAAATAAAAAGGGAATCAACAAATAGATGCTAATGGGCCAAAATGAGAGTAATGAGATGGTCGAGATGAAAAAGAGCAAACGGATCCAATAGAATGGGCAAATAGACAATATGGACAAAGGGAATATATAAAGAGAAAGAGAGATGAAATATGACAACAATGAAGATGCACAGGAGACTAAACGTTGGACCGAGAAAATTAGCAAAGACTACATCAACGAAGAACTGTGAGTCTAGAGACCAAATACATAATCAACAAGAGCAATGTACAGAGTTATGCAAATCATGAGACACTAATGCAAGTTATATATGGAATGCAAAAAGAAGGCTCAAGAGCAATGGGATTAAAAAAGAAGCAACGGGGCCAAAAAAAGGGCAGAGACTAAAAACCAAATTAAGCGGATCAATTAAAGGAATAAGTGGTATAGAGGATAGATAGATAGAAGTAGTATAGAAGAGGAACTACTGGAAAAAACAAATGGAGTACATTGAAAGAACAAAGGAACGGGCACAATAGAACTAAAAAGAGAGTAAGTTGAAACTAGAAAAGCAAATGGACAAGTGACAAACGGAGCAATAGATTAGGGAATGGAACAGAATAGAACATTGTAGAAGGAACCAAGAATAGAGAAAAGGAACAAAGGAGCCTAAGATGACTGTATCCCTAGATCAACTCAAATATCAAAGTAATGTGGTTGTCCTACATATATGCCACCAGAACAAATGCGCCAACTATGAACAAATGATATAAAATTTTTAAAATGACTATAAGACCAGCATAATGGTTATAGAGACAGACTAGTCTCATCAGAACCTACGAAAAAGACTATAGCACCACCACGACACAAAAAACAAAGTCACCAATTAAGAAGTACTAGCAATGCCTAAGATGCATCAGTTAATAACGCTTCATCGAGGTCGCAAAAACCAAGCGATGATACTGCAAAAGCTTGAGAGTGGATGTACATCTAACCATGCAAAACACCCTGCAAAGGACTGGTACCTTGCACCTGCTACCTCGAGCCGCTATCTCCAAATAAATATAAAATACCTCAATCCGTGGAAAGTGAAGCTCTTCGGAGTACAACCAAGAGAACTCAACAATATCTCTAACAAAGAGACGATGGAAGATCCTCTTGGTATATGACATTGTATGGCCACATAGCTCCTAAAAAAACACTGCACTAAAAAGAAAACAATATCTACCACAAAGCGAAATCGGCAAATTTCGTCTATATTAAGTTGCAATAAATGTGGATCTATGGTACAAAACCCAACATATAATAACATGTTGTTCTAAAACACCATCAATTTCATTGGTAAGAAAGAAACTATTCATGAAGCAAAAGTTGGCACGAGACTATACTTACCTAGAGAAGGGGCATCAATGATGTCACTACACATACGAAAGAACCAAATCACCAAATTATCATCTTACAGGGATGCTTTGGAGATCCCAAAGCACTGACATGCGAAATATCGAAAAGAAAAACAAGCTTAGCATGTGTGCACATCTATAAATGGATAAAGCTCGAGGAAATTTAGCATGCACATCTTCCAAGGAGCACAAGTATACAATGCGCAATATCAGTGGAGAAAACCAAAGCAAAAAGAAACATTAAGTCGAGAAACTTGGAGGGAACCAAACCTTGCAATCAGAGAGAGTGAAACACGAGCAACCTAGCCACCACACTAAGACCAACTCGTTAGGCCAAAGTAAAACAATTTAATTAACTTGAAACTGAATACCTAGCGTCAGCGTCCCATGAACAAAGGAAATGGCCGACACCACCACTTGCTCCCAAACAAGACGAAACCAGAATTCCTTATCCTAATCCTCTATGGATGCCGCAAACCTCATAAACGAATGCAAAGTACTTCCATATGAAAAAATAAGTTGTGCTATAGTGCTCTATATGTCCCAGCATACGAAGATGTTCTAAAAGCTCAATTGTAAATGTTCAAAAACTACTACGAGAACAAATGCAAACCTTTATGGATAAGCCAAGCAAGAACATGGTAAAACAGGACAACATAAGGAAATAACAGAAACCATAAGTGGACAACAGGCACAGGGACCTGGTATCGCAGCCTAAAGAAAAATAAGGGGAACGCTATCCCCTGAAGATATTATGACAGAGGCGGCCATGGAAGAAACGATAGGGTAGGGCAAGGAGTTTGCCAAGAGAGCCAAGAGCAAGACAGGGATAGGGCAAACAAGAGAAACAAGGGTCGGATTAGAATGGGAAAGCCACAAGCAACAGAGTCGGCCAAGAGTCGGCCAACACCAAACCTGACAGAAAACCGGCTATGGAGACACGATGCAAGCCAGAAAAACTTCGTGAAACTGGAAAATTGAAATGATAGAGCGGAAATTGTAACTCAGACAGCATATCGATTTAAGAAAAAATGGAACAAGAGCTATACAATTTGCTAGCAAGGAGAGGCCGAAGCTCAATCTGCCTGCCAGAACATTCCGGAAAAAGGCAGAGCCAAGACAAAATAGCTCAAGAAATCGCATGCATAAAAGGATGGAGAGGGGGAAAACCGCAGGAAGCAAAACGCAGCAGATCCAAACAAAAACTGAAAACAGGTCGGCCAAGGAAGGAAAAGAACCCGATGCAGAAACTACAAAGCAACCAGATGCACCCAAAACAAACCGAAAAAACAGAAAAAAGAAACTCACCGCTGAAGACGAATCTTGAAAAACAACCACAACCCGTTGCAGAGCCCGAAACTGGAAAACCAGTGTATAGCAAAGGACCAAAGGACCACAGATCCAGAGCCACCAACGTACCCTGCAACCCGATTAACCTATTCGATTCGATGCACCAATCTAGATGTGGAACTGGTAGGAGATAGTACGGCTGTGGTGATTGGTGAGAATAGGAAACTTGTAGAGGCAAAAGGGAAAGAATGAAAAGGAGCTCAAGAGAACGCCGATGAGCGAAAAAGAAAAATGAAGTAGTATAAATAGGAGAGGCGAGGAAGGGCGTCCCCATCCAAGGAATGTCTGTTCTATTGTGATATCGCAATAGAACCGTGGCATTCTTGTCTCTTCTGAAGGCATGCGCTGGCTTAGGCGTCATAGAGCAAGGAAGGTGCATGCATGAGCTGATTATTGAGAGTGGGTTCCAAAGTAATGTTATACTGAGAAATATTCTTGTAGATATGTATGCCAAATGTGGGAATCTGGAGGAGGCATGCCACAGTTTTCGAAATTTATCAAATCAGAATGTGTCATCTTGGAATACAATTATTGCAGTATATGCCCAATATGGGATATATTTTTGAAGAATATAAGAATATATTAAACCACTAGAATGCGATCAAGTACAATGAGAAGTGTGGTGCTAAGAAATGAAGCGCCCATCATGATCCACAAACTGTAGGAATGTCGACCAAATTTCCCGCTTAACTGTGCCAGACAAGCTTGAGACTTGGTAAGCCTGCCACAACTTATGCCTCAAGATCGGAACCAACCGAAAAGGGCTAAGCACTGCATTCTGAAAGACCTTCGCTCTCCGTCTTTTCCAAATCAGCCACAAAAGCCAAGCTCTGCATAAATGAAACGCCTGTCGCTTGGCCACTTCCCACCTGCTAGGAAAGACTCCCAAGAGAATCTTCCGATTTGCATAGTGAAGTTCCAAAAGGGCTCTCACCGGGACCAAGCTGCCCCTACCTCTATGCATAGGACAAAGCAGTGCTCAATGGTCTCATGTCGCCTCCCACATAAAGGGCATGTTTCCGCTACCTGAGGCTTGAACCTATGGACTCAGACATTCACCCTGAGGCTACGGTGCAAGATTTGCCACAAAAGGGTACGGATTTTAGGAGGAGGCAATGTATTCCACGCCCACTTCCACATGGCGGGCCACTTACTCCCCGGAAGGCGTAGCGACCACTTATCCGGCGACAGCGTGTCCCGAAGCGCTAGGAGCCCATAAGCCAATGCTACAAACTGAGATGCATCAAGTCCACTATGTGACTTCCAAACGCGATTGACTTGAGAAGACAACTGCAATGGAATAGCATTGGCAATTCTGGCCCAAGTCCGTATGTCCCACCGCCTAAGACCAAATCTCTCTCTAAAAAACTCCCCGGTGCGGATGACCCTCCCAATACGATCCGCGGATGGATGTCACCCCCGACAATCCATGTGCCGAAAGTACGGGTGTAGGGAAGAGGCCAAGGGAGATGCAGAGTCCAAGGGTACCCGAGAGAAAGGCGATGAGGCTACCATACACTTGCTAGGGTCCAATGAAAAGAGAACCTTGACCACCTTCCGTGCCTTCAAGAGACCCTTAAGAAAAGGCGAAGCATGAGGGAATGGCCGCGAAATCCTCAAACAGAGCCCACGGAATCGAAAGCTGGAATAGCCGGGCTTCCTAAACACACGAGAGTGACGGGCGATTGTGCCAACAGAGCCAAACACAGGGATTGTTGCTCCCGCAACAACTGCCGGATGAATTTTGACACCAAAACCTTCGCGTGTGCAACGCCACATCAAGCATACCCAAGCCCCCACCTGTCATGGGGCATACACACTTCCACCATGCGACCTTCCGCTGTAGCCCCCCTCCTCATTCCCGCCCCCAAACAAAATTGCGAATGGTGTCATCCAACTCCTTAACCACACTTTTCGGGCGCAAGTATGCGAGGAGGTGCGTAAACATGAGTGCTTCAGAGCACCGACTTGGCTATCGAATCCTACCAGCCATGGTGAGTTTACTTCCCTCCACCACTTCAAATGCTTTGCTTAAGATTACAGAATGTCTCGCCCAAATTGCCCTAGCATTAATGTCCAAGCCAAATGGTATGCCTAACAGTTTGGCCGTGTGTGGCGGTGTTAGAGCGTGGAAACCGACTCAACCACGCAGAGGAGGTTCCTCCAGTACCCACATGGCAGAGCACTTGACCGGTTAAGCAAGCATCCCGGCTAAAGAAAAGGCATCCAAAATATTCTTGGCTGCTGGAGATTGGACTCATGCATGAAGAAAGAGGAATGTATCATCCGCGAAATTGATCGCAAAACTGTTGCGACCCATCATCCATCGAAGACCTTGCACCACATTGTCGAAGAATTGCCACTGAAAAAGGCTGCGAGAGAGCTTCTGCCACTATAGTGAACAAGAAGGGGGCCAACGGACATCCCCGCCTAATGCCTCGCCCACAGAGAGAGAAGATTGAAGAGGTCTCACCCGACACCACACCGCCGCCCCCAGCGTATTACCGTGCGGCTTCATAACCGTTTCCACAAAACTAGGCCCGCGCAAAGGCACGCATCATATCGCCTAAGAGCGCCGGTGACACTGTCATAAGCTTTGGCAAAGTCCAAATTTTAAGAAAAACAAGGGGCTGCCTCATCCTACGAGCCCAATGCACTCCCTCAAAAGCAGCAGCCACATTATGAAGAATATTCCGCTGAGGTATAAAACCAGATTGTTCTGCACTAATGGCGTGAACTAGTACTGGCTTAAGCCTCTCACCAAAAGCCTTAGCAATGATTTTATACACTCGGACAACAAAGTAATAGGCCTCCGGTCATTGATGGTTTTAGGATGCTTACACTTGGGTATAAGTGAAATACAACTTTGTATTCAGCGAGAGGATGCATCGAAGTTATTCCCCAAAAGATCCACACACACCTGCACCACCACCGAAGTCCCCACCCATTCCCAAAGTGCTTACTGAAAAAACTCCACTGGTATTCCATCCAACCGGGACACTTATTCCGGAGCCAGCAAAGCGGCATGCATTTCCCAACTCCTGCCTGTCCAGCGGCTCCTCTAAGCTCTGTCTTTGAAGGGCTGAGATTCTTGGCGATACCTTGGCCAGCACCCGGCTCTTGAAAAACACTCGTGAGGGAAGCGGGCTCTCCTTGAAAAATGTTTCATAGTGCGCTGCTACAAAGGCCTTGATAGCATCTGGTTGCTGCAACAACACTCCCTGGGGTGTAACTATGTCCGCCATGGCTGCTGCATACTTCTTCTGGCGGGCTGCTCGAAAAAACTTTAGAGCAAGTGTCGGGTTGCTTCAGCCACGTCAAACTGCTTTGGACCCTGGCCTGCGACACCTTGGCCTCCTCCTCAACCTCGATCGATGAAGCACCTGGCGCTCCACGCCAAGCCATCGAGACCAGCCCTCTAAGAGACTCGGCCGCGATATAAGGCATCCAACTGCGGGTGAGCCAAAGCCTTTTGCCGCCCCCATTCTTTCGCAGAACTGCTTTACCCTAGCCAATCTTTGTAACCATTGCACTCATTCCGTATCTCCGGTTGAATATCTGGCCGCCAAATGAGCTTCTGTAGGGTTTGTGGTCTGGATCCGAAGAAAGGTTGTGTTAAGTTTAAAACCGTCCGAGAGGCCGGCGGTGGGTGGTCATGAAGTTATTTGAATGATTTGGGGAGTGTGATCGAGAGGAGAGGTGGCCATAACATTCACCCTAGTGAAGGCCGGAGCATAATCCAAGGCCCGATGGAGTGCCATAAACTCTATCCGACCTAGAGTATGCCCTACCATGCCCTGACCAATTATTGCACCAAGTAAAACTCGATCCGGGGAAGCTCTGTCAAACCCCACTCCTGCACAAGCCTAAGCCATTGGTCACGCTCAAAACCCCAGTACAATATCCGAACCAATTTGTCCTGCCCTGGGAGCTCCACCAATATGGGATATATGTTCTTGCTCTCAGGTGCTTTGTAGAAATGAGGCACGACGGACTAAATCCTAGCATAGTTACATATTTAAATATCCTAAAGCACTGTGGGACTATAGGTCTTTGTAGCTCTAGGCGGTATATACACGGCGGATCATCGACAATGGGCTCTTTGGATGACATCATACTAGGGAGTGCGATGAGTGGACATGTACGTTAAATTTGGAAGCTTGGAGGAGGCATTTGTAGTATTTAGGAAGGCTGTCAAGTCGAAATGTGATATCATGGGGTGCAATGATTGTAGGATATGCACAGTGGGGATCTTGGCCTAGTTGTGCGATGTTTTGATGATATGCAATTAGATAATATTAAACCGGATGATCTTGCTGTAGTGGCATTCTCACGCTGGGCTTCGACCATGTGGGCTTGATGGATGAGGGGCTCAAGTATCCGAGGTCTATGAGGGATTCCCATAATATGGAACCAAATTTATATCATATTAATTGTGTCATCGATCTTTTAGGTTGTCTTTGGTTTGTTTAATGAAGCAAAATTGTTACTTGAGGCCTGTAATATAAAAGGTAGTAGTTATGCATGGATGGCGTTGCTTAATGCTTGTAGGAAGCATGGCAACGTGGAGCTCGGGAGACATTGTTTTAATAAACTTATTCTTTTAAATCCATCTTCTTCTGCAGCATATTTCCTTATGGAAGATTGCCTGCATATGTATGAAGGAGGTTGAGAGACAATTTTGAATCCTGCAGAAGTGTATCAACGAACCCGACTTTGAAGTTGATAGGCGAGCTAGTGAGCTTATACCATTTCACTGAGCAGCTGAGAACATGCCACTGGCTGATTCTTGCAAAGCGATATTGAAATTTTGGCGGTGAGAACATGCCACTGGGTGATTCTTGCAAACAATATTCGGGCAACCTTTACCACACGGCAATGGGAATCTGATGAAGGATTCAAGATGTGGCATCTATGATTAAGTGGCTGACACAATTCTCATGGTTACTCGTATATGCAGTTTCGTGCGGCAGAAAGTGATGGAAACCAGGAACTCGTTATCATGTGCAGCTATGTCACGACATGAGAAGGTTCCTTGAAAGCAAGTTAAATGGTATGCAGATTCATCTGGTGTTTTCCTTTTACTTCTGTTAAAGGAACGTATGTATATATGAAAGTAAGAAGACAGATGAAGACGCCAATCAATGGCTGATAGACTCTTAGAGATGTGAATCAACTAACTAACGTGGCTTAGGTGTTTATATACACACACCTAGACACGTACAATACTATGCTCAATTATCTATACTAAAAGACATACATATTCTATAGTAACATCCCCCCTATGACCAGCACTTGTTTATGACAGAAACTGAAATAAAATGAACAACAAGAAAAAAAAACATTGATCTCATCCCCCTGTTTGAGAACAACATCTAAGAGATGAAGTCTTTGCTTTAGTTGAGTAAAGCTTGCTTCGGAGAGAGGTTTAGTGAAACCATCTGCCAACTGATCTTTAGTAGGGCAATGGTGAAGCATCATAATCCCAGTCTCCAAAGGTTCACGAACAAGACACAACTTTATATCGAGATGTTTGATTTGTAGATGCATTTTATAGTCTTTGGCATGTGAAATGGCTCCACAACTTTATATCGAGATGTTTGATTTGTAGATGCATTTTATAGTATTTGGCATGTGAAATGGCTCCACTGTTGTCTAAAAATAAATGTGCTGGCTTGATCAGCACTCTCACATCTTCATACAAGTATATGAGCCAGAGAAGCTCTTGAACTGTCATAGTAAGTGCCTTCAATTCAGCTTCTATAGTACATAAACATAAACTAACATAAACATAAACATTATTAACATAAACTATTGCATTTAGTACATTTAAATTAAAATCCCCCTTAAACCCCCTTTGGTTTGGGTGCATATTCACACGGGGGGTTACTCCGGGCAACGAGAGCTGTTGGATGGGCATATTTGCCTTTTATTCCAAGATCTGGACCGTACATAGCGATCCTCGTTTGTGGAGTATGCAAGTACAAGTTTTTGTATACTGTATATTAAAGTTTGTAAAATACTATAAGATTTGAGAGAATGTACTTAATGGTGTTAATTTTGTACATGTATTATAAATATATTTTTGGGGCTCTCGCTGCCCCTCGTAACCCAGGTGTGAATATGCACCCAAACCAAAGGGGGTTTAAGGGGGATTTTAATTTAAATGTGTTAAATGCAATAGTTTATGTTAATAATGTTAATGGTAGTTGTGTGTTGATTATTATATTTTGGGCCCACACAACTAGCTAAAACAAACATAGGTAAACTTTATGGGTCTAACCATTAATTACTAAAAAGCACAATACCATCAAGACAAACAAATTATTTCCATTGCATACCAAGAGCCGCCCAAATATACGCAAACACACTGTTATAAAATGGGCAAAACAATAATATCATAAGGTTTACTGAAAGGGGCCATGGCGCCCAATATAATGCCAGTACCACTAGTTCAAGAGAATCAACTGTCAATATAGTTTAAAATACCCCCTAATATTGTAAACTGCACATTGTCGTGCATATGATAACATGTGCTGGTATCAATGCAAGCACATAATCTGTAACATCTGGTGCAAGATCTCCAACAAATATGGAATGATCTGGAGAGCTCCAGATTTACCATATATCTAAGCAATCTAGTTTCCTAACAACCTATCTCGGCCTAATAAAAGACATCAACATTAAAATACCTCATGTTTGTGATGTCTTAGGCAACTGTACCTCCAAGGATGCTTGGTTAAGGCCACCTGTAATAAGATTTTGAAGCCTTCTGCAGATACCGATTGCAAGAAGCAAAGAGGTTGTTGTGGAAGCATTTGGACAAAAAAACCTAATTTCTGGCCGAAATACTCCACTGTATGCTTTGCCATACTTTGAAGATGTACTTTGTAAGGTTGCATTTTCTTGCATTTCCTCATTCCCTGAGCAGCCGGTTAGATGGGCAATCAAATTTTCACAAACCAATCTCAATTGGCTTGTAAATTCCATAAATGCCTGTCAAATCAAACACTTTGGGCGGGCAAATTGTAACCCAGAAGCTCGTGATTTTGCAAAAGCCGCCTTTCTGATTCACCGAAAGCAGGAGGATCTTCTACATTTATGAAGAATTCAAGCCTTTCGGTCGCTAAATTGGAGCTAAATAGGTCTAACGGTTGAGGCATTTCTTTGTCGAATTGGTCTTTATGAAGATGCCCTTCAGGAACAAATCATCTTCTAGGGATGTCAAGAAGCAAGGCAGCAAGGAAAATATACTTGAGGGCATTCTCCCAAGGCTGTATGGAAAAAAGCCTAACAGATTTTCAGAAGAGGGCGGTTGGTTCTTGGTCGTTCTAGGACAAGCTTGGACTCACCTAGTATGCAGGCGGAAACCATGGTAGTCACGCATCAAGATATTCGAGTCCCGGATCCCTAGTCGGCCGGAGGAGAAATCACTTTAGGGGGCAACCTTTGCCCCTCCCATCCTTTCCACCGGGCACAACACTATCTTGGATCAAACAAATGGGTTGGGGTATAGGCTGCCGATAAATCTTCACGGGCCAAGATGCTGGTTGCGGTGCCAAAGCAACTAGGGATTGCCCGGATTTGAACAGGAATAGGGCGGCCGGTTCCGGTACCTCCACAAGCATTGCGAGGCCATTCTACCGGATCCTCCACAGGTTCCACATCCAATATCTTTGTCGGACCACATTACGAAGCGGGGGTTCTTCCACTCCGTTGCACCTTGGGGCGTGGAAATCCCCCGCCATCGGTTTACGTAAATCCATTGCCGATTTTAATATCCATGCCCCCGCTATTCTGGTAATCCCTGTTCAATCGAGACACAAGCTGCTTTGCTAGACTCATTACCCCGTCCGGATTTGCCCTAAATCGCCGAAAAGCTTGAAATCCTTGAAAGAACTTAACTTTTACTCAAAAATGATCTTAGAATCGTATGTCCGGTCCTTTTAGATATTGGCCTCTTTCAAAGCGCAATCTTTGCAAAAATCCTTGAACAGTCTGGAATCAAAAGCTAAAGCTACAAATATGTCTGGAATCAAAAGCCCTAAAATGCCCTAAAATGCTATCCACGAGGCTTGCATGTTCAGCCCCTAAAATAAAAAGAGGGCTTTTGTTGTGAGCCCTTGGATGTTGGACCATTGAAAAAAAAAAGCTAAATCAACGACTAAGAAATAGTGCACTCTAGATGTACGCATTAGTACATCCATTCGAATACGCCATGAAATCTTAGGAAAACCTTTGTGAAAAGCGTACAAAAACACAAAGAAACCCCCCTGTTATTATGCTACATATGGATGCCTGTTTCTTTGATTTCCATCTAACTGCATTGTTTTTGTAAAAGGACACATATTTGGTAAGACATTTTCTCTTTTGCAGATATGATGAAGCCAATCAGAATCTGAGTACAACACTAGCTTAGGATCATGCATATGAGAATAGTAAAGACCTTCCTTAATAGTGCCTTTAAGATACTACAATACTTTCTTAGTAGCTTTCCAGTGTGGCATTTTGGGATCAGTCATGAACCTTGAGAGAACTACTATGTAAACAATATCAGATCGAGTATTTTTAACATACAACACGGCTCCAATTAATTGTCTATATAGAGTCGGGTCCACTACCTCTTCATCTAATGCAAGTGTAAATATAACCTGGATCACAAGGAATAGGAGAGGCTTTGCAATCTGTCATATGAAACATATTCAGAAATGTACTTCTGTTGTGTAAGAAATTCCTTGAGAAGTTTGCCAAACTTCTAAGCCAAAACAGTAAAGCATCAACCCTAAATTATTGACTTCAAACTAGCTTTTAGGTCTTTGTTGCTATTAATAAGAGTTGGTGCATCCCCTATCATTATGGTATCGTTCACATATAGTAGAAGAATAGAATCTATTGCTCCTTGAAACTGAAAATACAAGTTTGAATCTGCTCGAGATCTGCCATATCACAAATGGGAATTAATCTTGTGATTCCAACATCTAGGTGCTTCTTTGAGACCATATATACTTTTCTTAAGATGACAAACATATGTAGGATGAGTGGTATCTGCAAACCCAGGAGGCTGCTGCATACAAAAATCTTCTTCTAACTCACCATTGAGAAAAGCACACTTGAATTCAAGTTGATAAACATGCCATTTCCTATTGGCAGCCAATATCAAGACAGCTCGTAAAGTGTCCAACCATACGACTGTTGCAAACACATCACTATAATCGAATTCTTCTTTTGAATATAACCTTTAGCTACTAAGCTAGCTTTATACGTGCAAACAGTGCTATCTGCATCATATTTGATCTTGAAAATCCGTTTAGCACCAATAATATTTTTGTCTCCAGGTGCTGGAACTAATTTCCATGTTCCTTGTACGGTCAGCATGCCCAACTCCTCATGCATAGCTTTTTTCAATGCGGATGCTTTGCAGCCTGGTAACAATTAATAGGTTCTTTTTCAGCTTGTACATTAGCCATTAAGGCATAATTGCAATGAATATTGGTAAATGAATAATCTACTGTAGGCAAAGCAGCTATTCGTAAAGACCTTCGAAAAGGAGCAGATGAAGCATCGTCAGTTTCAGCAGATTTAGGCCGCTCAATCATGTACAAATTAGGTGATAAAATAGGGGTGGCAGATTTGCAAACTGAAGGCTGAGGTATTTCAGAAATATCAGAGAGAATATCTTTATATGGGTTTCATGTGGGAGCCAATGGTGAAGGAATAGAGCAAATTTGTTGGGGTACTTCAATTGGAATGTGACTATACATACCTTCTGAGATGTTTGAAAGGTTTATGGCAGAATTAGATATTTTAGCCATAGAAGGTACAGATGATAAGTCTTGTTGCTCTTCACAGTAAGTACCATCTTCAAGAAGATTGCAAACAGTCTTAAGATAATCAATACCATTCGAACTGTAAAACTCTGAGAATACACTGCATCTTCAACAAAAACAGTTTCTGATTAAAATGCTTGTTAACGAACTGGATCATAACACTGCCATGCCTTCATATTAGGCGGGTAGCCTATAAAAATAACTTTTAATCACGGTCAGAAAGCTTACTGTTATTTTGCAATAGTTCCCTCGAATAAGTGGCATATGACAAACATCCAAAAACTTTGAGATGTGAAATACCAGACTTGACACCATAAAACTTTTCAAATGGAGAAATATTGTGAAGTGTTTTGATAGGTGCTCTATTAGACACATGTGTTGCTGTCATCATTGCCTCAGCCCAAAAATTTGAAGGTAGCCCTCTATGTTTTAGCATGCTCCATATCAAAACCATCAAGGTACGATTTTTGCGCTCAGCCACTCCATTTTGAGGATGAGCATATGGAACTATCAACTCCTTATGTACCCCTTTCTTGCCAAGATAATCTTCAAACTCAATAGATAGGTATTCCTTAGCATTATCTGTACTTAAGGCTTTGACAGTAGAGGAAAATTCGTTCTCTACCAATGAGCTGAACATTTTATATATTTCAAAAGCTTAAGATCGAACCTTAAGTGGATATATCCAAGTATATCGACTAAAGTCATCAACAAACACAAGAAAATACCTATTCTCTCCAAGAGAAATGGTCGGTAAGTAGCAAATATCAGAATGTACAAGTTGAAGACGAAAATTCAGCAAGAAATTCAGCTTCAAATGGATAAGATAATTGAACTTGCTTGCCCAATCTACATGCATAACAGTGTGGCTTATGAATTTGAGGGAAGGTAAGCCATTGACCATTTGTAACTTAGATGCTTGTGCTAAAACAGTAGTAGCCACGTGTCCATATCTGGCATGCCATTACGTCTCAGGAGTTTGTAAAACCTGCAAAGTACATACACTAGGTACTTGAGACCGGGTACTTTCTCATTTTTCTTTTTCATTAAAACTAAGTCATTGAGGATCTTGTATAAAAAGCCGGAATTCAAAGACATAGAAGTATTCTTTTGAATAATATAAAGTCCATCATCATTAAGACATTTTTGTACTACAGGACTAAGCCGCTCTAGATCAACATAAAGCAATGGATTTTTCTTCATAATATGCAAAAAACCCTCCAATAAACAAGACCAATAACACCAACTTCTTGTCAAACTCGCTGACATTGAGAAGATTTACTAATAGTCCAGACACCAGAATAACATCCTCGAGTTCAATGTAAGACAATTTGTTGCTGGAATTTGAACTGTAACTTTAGCTTTGGAACTAGTAACATTCCCATCTACCATTTTTACCAACACTTGGTCATAAGGTTTAAGCAGATCAAACAACTCTTCTTTCCCTGTAAGTGCTTGGTTGCTCCATAATCAACCAACCACATGTTTGATGCATGAATGTTCTCGGCCACAAAGTTAAGATATTGCTTCTCAATATGTTCAATTGTAATATGAGAAAATTTGAAGTAGTTTCTGATATTTTATCTATGTTAGATCCTTCTGGCCACTTTTGGGACTTGAGATTTGACTGATCTTTAACAAATGCCTTCTTGAGTTTATGGAAATCTCATTTTGCATGACCCCATTCACCATAATACCAGCAAGTAAAGAGTTCTTTGGACTGTGACTTCACCTTAGAACTTCTCCTATAGTCATAATTCCGATTTTGAGACAAACCATGTTAGTATGTGGAGCATCGCATAGCTTAAATCAGTGATACATCATGCATACAGATAGGCGATCACAGCTTGTGCCATTATGCAGAAGTTATGGGCATACAATATTACTTAACCTAAGGGTGATTATGGAAAACTAAGCCTAAGGTTAATGGTTAAGTATTGATAAGATATTTAATGGTTAAGTGTTGATAAAGTAAAATTGCTTGTGTATTGAACTAGGAAAGAAGTCATGGTGCAATAAAAAGGAGGCAACAATGCTTGAAATGTGTGCTAAATGCACAATTTTTGTGAACCTTAGTGGTTCCTGTTATTTTCTGATGTAACTTTCTTATGAGTAATATAAACCCAAAAAAAAAAGAGGTTAGCAACTAGATCAATGGGGATATGAGACACGATGTCCCAAGAGGTCGGGATCAGGCCGAAGCGGCCGGATCCGATCCTATAAACACAAGAAATAATTTGTTAATATACACCAGGTTTGGAATTGATCAGTTCGATATGAAATAAAATTGTATGAAGACAAGCTTAAGTGAACAGTAAGTCATCTGTTCTTTTTGAATATTATTATCTTTAAGTTTTTATATTAGTTGAATGACCATTGAGAATGTTTATTCTATGGTTAGAACTTGAACCAATGAGTTGAATATTGAGCTTGTTGCCTTTATCTAGTTGTTAGTCTTCTATATAATATCTTTAAACCAGGCCGTTGTGTTTTAGAGTAATGAGCGGACACCGGTACATTCTTCTTCTTGATGTTCTTCTCAAATAATTGTTGCTGTGACTTGCTAAAGGAAACTTTGATTTCAGACTGATACTGATGATGCCATTCAAAGCATAAAGAGTCAGCTTCACATCTTCCATATCAATTCCAGCTTCAAAATATTTATCCTTCAATGTTATCAACTGTTGCAAATAATCTCTCATATTGGCATAGCCTTTTAGTTTCACATTTTGCATTTGTCCTTGCAAGGCTAACTGCTGATCATCACCATGAGCTACACAATTTGAATGTAATAGCTCCAAAGCTTTTGTGAAACTTGTGATATCTCTAATGTCTCTAAGAAAATCTGAGCAGATGCAAATTCTGAGATGCTGCAAAGCCAAAAAATCTTTTTTTGTTCTCCTCATCAGGAGAAGGCTTCCAATCGGGTGCCATAACTTCTCCCAGATCCTTGATGGGCATATTGGTCTGAAAGGCATCTCTCAAAAGAATAAGATGTTGAAGGTGAGTTCTTTTGCTACTAAAACGCCACTCTCTTTTCTTTTCTTTTCTTTTCTTTTTTTCTCAGACCACAACATCTCCCATGTTTTTGAAGATATCAAGAAAGGAGCAAGAAGAAGAGCCCATTGTGATTTGTTTATTCAATTTTTTATATGCACTTAAATTTACGGACTCAAGTCCAAGTCATTTCAATGGGAACAAATCCTATGGGCTACTACCATGAATCATATCATTATGAATCAACAGATGGTCTCCACAATTGGGTACCTCACTAGCTTAATAGGCCTGTAAGTGGACAGAAAACATTGTTCCTCACATAAATGCTTTAATTTAAGAAGTATGCTATTATTAAACCTTGTTATTGCTTGTACTTTGCTTAGAGGAATTGGGACAAACAAATTCAGTGGTTTGATGCCAAATGAGTCTGGAGATCAAAAAAAGTCTTACTTCTTTGTAAGCATGTCAAGCTTCTACTTGCCATATAGAAGAGGATTTCAGTTATTCCACTTTCTTATACAAGGGGAATTGAACGATCTTATTAACATTTGGTACCTTAAGAATCAATAAAATATTGTCAGACCAACCTAAATATAATAGAAGTTTATGAGAACCACTGAGGTTCTAAAACTCTCTCGTTTCTGTTTTTTCCTTAACGAATCTTATACTTCAATTCGTTATTAAATGAACAAATCGTCAGAAATTGCAAGAACTTTTATTTAACTAATTGTTGCATCTCTAAATGCTCATTCTATTCTTTGAAGGCATGGCTATGGCAACAACTTCACCGGGTCCATTCCTGACATATTTGCAAAAATGGCAAGGCATGGTAGATTTTGAATGACTAGTATTCAATAACTAGTAAACCACTTGTGTTAAATGCTTCAAAAGACCATTATCCGACCATCTTTTATATGTGTATGCCCTAGACTGTTATAAAGTGTTGAAAGTAACTTCAAATTTTATAAAATCCTGGCAAGGATGTCAATATGAAATTGGGTGAAAGTATACTGGTGGGTATCAAATAAACGCGGTTCAGCACCCAGCACCAGCACCCTTCATACTATTTTTTCCACCCTTCACCAATTGAAGTGTAACCTATGCTATGCCCGTCACTTCACATAGGGCGTACCCGTTTCAATCATAACCTTCTTACCGCCCACCGTAACTAATGACTGTGACCCGAAGGGTAGCGAATTTTGAATTTGTAATTTGCAACCGTGCTCCCCACCTTTTGCTACTCCGGCCAAATAGCCCGTGGAGAAGAAGCTCGAGAATTTCCGCATTCACTCTAGTATTCCAAAACTCAAACGCCAAAAACTACCGGCTCAGCCAGTAATTCCAATGGATGCCATGCACAGGGTAAGCAAAATGCACTACCAATTTTGATGGATTACGATGCCCTGTTAATTTGTTTTTCTTGCTTTCTTTCAGCCCAGAAGGAACGTGCCCCTAAGACCGGACTGGCTGACAGTTTTAACCGAGGAGGACTTCCATGCTTATGGGTCTATCAAACAAGGGTGTACATCCCTCTCAATTTCGAACGGATGTAATATCCTGCAGTGAGTATAATGAGGTTTGGGACACCAATGGTGTCATTCCCAACAAGACATCCATCGACAAAGTAAGGGCGAGCATGAAGAAGCTCTAATTGAACTGTTGAGCAAGATATATACCGGAAGGGTTGAAGAATAGAGAAGTAAGGAAGACGGTTTCCTTTTATTTGCATTCAACAAGCGCTAGAGGGCCAAGCAGGATCCAGATAATTTCAAGGTTAATTGGGCAAAGAATGCAAAGAAAAAGCGAGAGCCTATTCGAGCAAGGTCAAGAGTGAACCCAAAGACCAGGTGAGCCTGTGAGCACAAATCAGAGCCCAAAGAAATCAACAGACAACAAAAGACTGAAAGCATAGCGAAAGGCCGACCTCGGCAGTAATCGGCTGTAAAATTAGAAGGAGGTTGTCATTCAGAGTACCGCAATGTATCCAACAGCATTCTCAGCTTATGGGAAAAATATTTCCCGTCTGGAAAGCATGATCCAAGATATGTTGGACATGCATAGCTACATACAATCCATGTACTATGTGCAATCCATGTACTACCAATCAACACACAACTACCATTAACATTATTAACACAAACTATTGCATTTAACACATTTAAAATCCCCCTTAAACCCCCTTTGGTTTGGGTGCATATTCACACGGGGGGTTACTCCGGGCAACGAGAGCTGTCGGATGGGCATATTTGCCCTTTATTCCAAGATCTGGACCGTACATAGCGATCCTCGTTTGTGGGGTATGCATATACAAGTTTTTGTATACTGTATATTAAAGTTTGCAAAATACTATAAGGTTTGAGAGAATGTACTCAATGGTGTTAATTTTGTACATGTATTGTAAATTTTTTGGGGCTCTCGCTGCCCCTCGAACCCCCGTGTGAATATGCACCCAAACCAAAGGGGGTTTAAGGGGGATTTTAAATGTGTTAAATGCAATAGTTTGTGTTAATAATGTTAATGGTAGTTGTGTGTTAATTGCTATATTAAAAAAAATTTTTGGGCCCTTCGGGCCCTAACTAAAGCCTTTGCACATGTAGATGGAAATGAAAAACAAGACCAACATCTGCCTTCAAAACAAGAACACCATTTCTGCATTCTCAACTGTTACAAGGGCATATATTACGATGGAGTAATTTTTAGCAACACAAATAAACCAATGGAGTTGTTATAAGGAAATGATGCATTACTATTGTAATATCATGGTCTGATGTGAATGTAAAGATTTACATTTCAATTGAAAAACAATTTAATTGAAATATATTGGGATATAATAGCAATAAAAAACCAGATATATGGGCTTCACTGGGCTCCAGGTTATCTCCTTCCTGCAAAGTGCAAAGGATCATATTTTTTAATTAGCAATAGCTTAAGTAGCATTAATGGTACCTGGCAATGTAGGGGATGAATAATTAATTGCTGGCAGCAGTTTGTAACACCAATAATATCTAGAAATGAGCCAAGAGCAGGGAATGAACCCTATCATAATCGGTGAGAGCATATATTCCTGAGAATTGCTGCCAAGTCCATGTACACGGCAAGGGTTTTATCAGAAGACAACTCATTGCTTGCAAATCATAAGGCCGCAAAATGAGTTAAAACTTGCTAGAATGAGTATGGCATTTGCCAAAGTTTTTCCTTGCTAAAGTAGCTACGGTATCCAGCTACGTTCAGATTTTGTCTTTGCTCACTTGCTTGTGATTGTGCTTGCATTTCTACAAGGGTGAAGGCACAATGTTTACAATGAGCATTTAACTTGAGATGTTCCCCTGCAAATTCCTGCAGCACATGTAGATGCAAGAAGGTAAGAGCGGAGGAATGTAAGAAAATACTTAAATCTGCTATGCTAATTGCGTTCATTGCACCTCCATAAGTTCCAAATGCTCTGTAACACATCAAGGATTCCACAAAACTATAAGATAAATCAGAGGACAAGTACCAGAACAGTAGTCAACATTACAAAGATATGTGCTGCAAGGGCCACAATAATTTCCATACCTTGGAAAAAACTTTGAAAGAAATGCTTTATCATATCTGCCTGAAATAATAGCTGTAATGAGCTCGTTGAATTTTACTGAATTCGCGGAGGAATGTAAGAAAATACTTAAATCTGCTATGCTAATTGCGTTCATTGCACCTCCATAAGTTCCAAATGCTCTGTAACACATCAAGGATTCCACAAAACTATAAGATAAATCAGGGGACAAGTACCGGAACAGTAGTCAACATTACAAAGATATGTGCTGCAAGGGCCACAATAATTTCCATACCTTGGAAAAAACTTCGAAAGAAATGCTTTATCATATCCGCCTGAAATAATAGCTGTAATGAGCTCGTTGAATTTTACTGAATTCACCTGACAAATTTCCAGTGTAAGAATCTCATAAGTTCAAAAAATAACCAGGTAAAGAAGCTGAAGGTGGAGACCTCACTATCATGGCCTCTGAATTTACGAATCACACGGCCTGTTGAAACATCTCAGTAAAAGAGCTGTCTATCAACTCCTTCTCTATTGCAATCCGGAAAGTCCCACTAGGATCCTCAGCTCCAATTCATGGATCATCAGAGTTATGGAGAAATTCTTCAAGTACGTTCTTCCTTTTCACTAGGGAAGTCCAAGCTATTGATCATCTAACGAGATCAAGGTTCTCTGGACTATGATTCAGGTTGTGCTAGAACTGCAAGCAGAAAGACATAATGGCTTATCCAATTACAATGAAGTTCCCGTTTGGTTACCTTCACGCCTGAGGACGGCTGCATTATCACAGTAGCGGAGCATGAAGAATCATGCCACAATCAGCACGAAAAATTCTACTCTCTGTTGCAAGAAGGTTCTACTCCAGCATGATTGGTAGCTTCTACTTCATGCGGGGAAAATAGCAGGAGTCAGCAAAACTACAAGATCTGGCACGAAGATGCATTTAGGGCTCGCAAAAACCCTAGTTTGGGGTTCTTTTGGGCGTGGTTTTTGGTTTGGCTTGCCGCTAACCACGGGCATATCCCTGTGCTGAAGCAAGCATCCGGCCGCATCATCCTCTGCACTAAAGCACTAACGCTTCCACTCCAAATATGTTTCCACTCTGATCACAAGAACATTAATTTTTTGCAAGAATGCCCTGAAATGCTATCGAGGAGGCTTGCATGTTCAGCCCCTAAAATAAAAAGAGGGCTTTTGTTGTGAGCCCTTGGATGTTGGACCATTGAAAAAAAAAAGCTAAATCAACGACTAAGAAATAGTGCACTCTAGATGTACGCATTAGTACATCCATTCGAATACGCCATGAAATCTTAGGAAAACCTTTGTGAAAAGCGTACAAAAACACAAAGAAAACCCCCTGTTATTATGCTACATATTTATATCATGTCCAACCGTGGAGTTGTAATTATAGTGCGGTTGTAATATTGTAGTAATTTTGTTGACGTTATAATGTTCATGTAAAATATAAATGTAAAGTTTAGCATATTTTACATTTGAACAAAAATTTTCGTACTATTAGACAACGAAACAATATCAAATGAAGGCCCCCCATATTTCTTTGATGGCATCTACAACCATTCAAAGGACACTATTTATCCCATCGATCCGAGCCATCGGATCGCCATTCTGGGAAAGGACGAGCCCCTATATTAGGCTAGTTCCATTCTCAGGCCGGTTATCGGCGTCTTCTCACAGCAGCATTTTCTTCGTGCTCGTAGCTTCCTTTGGCTCCATCCTCTTTTCTCCTCTTTGGAGATTTGCTTTCTCTCTTTTCCTTTTAGATTGCTCTTCCTCTTTTCTTCTCTTTTAGATTGCTCTTCTTCTTTCCTTCCCTTTTGGCTTGCTCTTTCTCATGGTTTCTTGCAAGCACTTTCTTTGTTTTGCATGCTACGCGGAGGATTCAAAATATGAGCGTGATCTCTTCTTTCTTCGCGCAATTTCTTCGTGAATCTTTGGCTGATTTTTGCATGTCAATTGAAGGCATCACTTTGTTGCATGCATCTAGTCCAGATTGTTTTTTTTTCGGATGGAACTCATCGATTGTTTTGTTTTTTGCACAGATTGCATGCGGATTATTTCCTCACAGGGCCACTAATGGTTTGCAGGCGACCCGGTATCTTTCTTTGCGATTATTTTGTTGCATGCATGGATCGGATTAAAGATCGGCTATTCATAGAGATTTGGGCAGCCCCCTCGATCCGAGAGACGCTTTCATCTTGCTTTGCGGTTTCTATGCATTTCTGCGTGATTCGGTCTTCCTTAGCACACTTGCCTTGTGCATCTTGGCTGATTTATGCATGGCAATTGCTTGTGTAATGTTTCTCGCGATGCATCTCCGGGTTCGTGGTTGTTTTTTTTGGGTGGAATACTTGATTGTTTTTGTCTTTTGCATGATTCCGGATGGTTGACGTGTTAGGGTGTAGGTTTATCATCTTATGGATGAGGGTTCGAGCCATGGTACTATCAATCCATTTTGGATTCTTCAATCGCTTTTTTTTACAGTATCTCTGGATGGATGCGGGAGGGGTTAGCGACTTCTCCTCATTCTAGAATTCGAGTTCTATCTTGAGCTTGGGATTTCGATTTGATTCACCTTTGCTGCCATCTTCGCTCTCTCCACTCTTCCACCCAATTGTCCCGCGACATCACCATCTCCACTCTTTTTGTCCACCTGGCCCACTTTGCTCATTTTCGTGCTCATCTATAGCGACATCACGGCTTCTTCTTCTCGGGGGGCGTTATAGCTGGTGCCGGAGAACTTTTAGCGTGCATCCGTGGCGTGAAGTTCTTGAGCAGGTTCTTATGCTCTCCTTCTTTATGCTCTCGGTATGTAGTGGTAGGGGCCATTTCGCTATGTGCATCCGAATCAAGATTTTGGAAGGTATGGGTTTTTTTCGTTGAATTTGATACATGCAAGTTAACTTTGGAGCAACAACATTGCATCGGGGTCTATTGGTTGAGGTATATTGGTTTGTTGGTGATCGATTCAATTGGCAAGCCATGCGAATCGGCAAGCCATGCTCATCGCTTCCTCTTCGTGTGCTATATTAGTTATTTGTTGTTGCGTAAATCGCCTTTTGCATGCACGATGGCGGATTATATGATTGGTCTTGCAGCTCAAGAATTTTGCGATGCGTAGAGCTGGATTCATTTGTGTTCACTAATTAGCGATGCTCTCGGGTTTAGTTTCCTTCTTTTTCCCCATCCTATCCTCTGCCTTTTGTCTTGATCCAAGATGTCCAAGGCGTTCCCGCCATTTTGATTGCGGATCCATGCCTGTTTTCTTTTACGGTTTTCATTCTCGGCCCCTCTTTGTCTTGCCTCTCTTTCGTTCTTCAAACGGACATTCTAGAAGCTGGAACCCATTGGTCCAAAGGACACTGAAGTTGTGCAGAGCCGATCTTTGCGTGGACGCGGGTATTTGGAGCATTGGCGTGGAGTGTGGCTGCTGAATTGTTGCTGGTTCGCCCATTTTATAGCGGTTTCGGTAGGAGGAACAAGGTCGCAGACCTTTTCCGGTTCTTGGCTCTCGACTCGAGATATCGGCCGCGGCGCCATCAACCGGGTCCATGATTGCGCTTTCCTATTTCCAGCTTCCTCGTTCAAACACTTTTTTCCTTGATTTCCTTGCTCCCGCTACTTTTTGCCGTTGACTACACCTAAGCCTAAGCCTAAGCCAAGCCTAAGCCTCTGACCTCAGCCTAAAGCCTAAGCCTCACGCCATTGTTTTTCTCCGAATCCGGATCCGAGCTTCCTTTCTCCATTCTCCTCTGTTAGGTTGGATTTCGCCAGTGGTGGGGCATGCGCAGAACGGAGTTGAGATGCAACATTTAGCCTCGGCTTTTCTTGTTCTTCCTTTTCTTAATTTGTTCGGCTCTCGGCCAGCAGATCGAGGGAAGCGGTTGGATGTGTAGTTTTAGTTTACTTAGATCATGTCTAGAATTAGCTTTTCTTCTTTCCACCATTAGGTTTGCAATTCCAAGTCCATTTTTAGCTCTGCCTGTTGCAGTGTAATTCTTCCACTCCATGCAGCCTATCTAGCCTCTTTGCATTTGCGGGTCGTGGAGTCCAAGTGGACGCTCCTCATGTTTGCCTATATGCATTTTGTTTTTCCACATATCTTCATATTGTCTACATATACACTGCGTGATCCTACATTTACAGCTGGTTTTCTTGGATATTGCATCATGTTGTTGTGACTTGTTAATTGTATAAAGGACATTTACTTATTTTTGCATTTTCTTTAGCGGGGAGGTCGATTGAGAACCGCATTTATTTTTCTAGGTGTTATATGGATGAGTTTTTATTTCAAGTTTTCAATAAAATGATACATTTGCCCACTTCCTATTGCCATTATTTACGGAAGTTCATATCAATGGATTTGGGGTTTGATTTTGGGCCGGGCTCATCCGGGCTTGAATTGTGATCATGTATGCATTTGCCATTTTCGCCTTTTTTCATACGCACATGTTCTTCGCCTTGATCAATAATGATTTTCTTTGGACCAAATTTCTTATATGCATGTCATCGCTATCAATTTTGCATCCGGACTTATGCTTCGTTTTTCATTTGGTAGGTATTTAATTGCGGTTTATCTTATCATCATTTGGGTTTGCTCCTTGGGTTTGGATATGAGGTATATTTGCTAATTATAAATTTGATAGAAGGTTGGTGGTCTTCGGGGTTGGGCGTTCTCGTTTCAAAATTCTCGGATCCTCAATGTAGACAATTAGTTTGTTGAGCCATTTTTCTAGCGGAAGTTCCTTTGTGGCCTTTTAAAGTCTCCTTTTATTCGGGTCCATAGGGATGTTTTCCTTAGTCCGTGCTCTTGCCATGGGGGCTGAGTTTTTGACGTGTTTGTTTTGGGCTTGGGAAATTACATTCTTTGTCGCATTTTATACAAGTTGAGTCCCGTGTGAGGTATCCATTCTAGGTTTGCTTCTTTCCACAATTTTATCGACTTACTTTTAGGCTATTGTTTTCTATCCATATTTCCTGGCATTAATTCTTTTGAGTATGGTTATGGATTGATAATTGGCATATTTTTCATGAGATGCTTTTTACATGTGTATTTTATTTTGCAACATACTGGGGATGAATATGGTTAATGACTTGCATTCATGTTATACCGGATGTTTTCAATTCTCTGAGGCCCTCAATTTATACTATTTGGGTTGTAATGGGGTTCTTGATTTGGTGGCGTATATCTTTTCATATGTTCCTTTTACATTTTTCGTCTTAGTTGCCCACGTGGTTTCTTTTTATGTAGCATGATCTTATAAGCTTTATGTTCTCTTTTGCCATTGTCTTTTTCCATTGGATCTTGATGCTCGCGACTATTCAACGGTTGTTGTGTTATTCGGATTATTTTTCCTATTTATGTTCTGGCCTGTGTTTTGATTTCATCTTTTGGCCTATGTCGATCATTTTTTGTATTCTGTTTTCTGTTGGGCGACCGTGTTTTACATTTTTTCTCGGTTTGTTGGGCTCTTGTCTGTGGTTATTTTCTTATTGATTTGTTCATTGGCTTACATTCTTCTTTTCTCGTATTTCTGCTTGGGCTTAACGCATAACTTTGTTGTCTTTTTCGGGGACTTCATTTTTAGCTCGCTATCATTATGCATTGTGCTACCATTATACATCATATTTGCTATTCACCTCTTTGTCCTTTGTGGCTAAATTTCTTATATGTATATTCTATATTTGGTTTGGTCCGATACTGGGATTTGAATATTTGGGGGTTGCGTTTAAGATTTTTTCTTCTTTTTTGGCATGATCATCGGGGAGCTCTAGTGTTTGTGGGTTCATTCTTCCTCGTTTCCTCCGTTTTTTGCTCAATACGCAGGGTATACATGTTGAGGTTCGTACTCACGGTTGCTGGCGGTCCTCGTCCTCTCGCGCTCGCTACGTGGTGTGCGACTTTACTCAACATCTCCATGTTTTTCGTTCGATCTTTATGTCTATGCATTTTTACATTCCTATCGACGTTTTTCCTCTTTGCCTTATTATCTCGGTTAATTGTTATTACGCCTTCTTATTTATCGTTATTGTTTATTCTTTTTGGGGATCCATGATGAAGGGTTCCTTTGTTGACTTATCTCCCTCTAGATATTGGCCACAGGTTCAGAAGGAATAATAGCCACATTCACGGACTTCGGTCCGTAGCCACATTCACGGACTTCGGTCCGTAATCTGTATTCAAATCAGTCAACTATCTACGGACATACGTTCGTGATCTGCATTCATATCATATGTGCATTATGCGCGTGCGTGGTTTTATTTTTCATCGCCTTGTTGCGTTCTTGTTGGCATGCCGGGCGCTTCGCCGATTCATCATCGTGGCGACGTCCTTTTCTTATCATTGTTTTTGTTCTCTAATGTCCTTCCCTTTTTCAGGTCATTGAGCTGATACCGTCCATAGCAGGTGCTTTCGGCTCTTCTTCTTCAACTTCGCTTTTTTCTCCACGGCTCGCTTTGGCTTGGCTTTGGTTCTCGTCGTCAGCAGCGACTTCCCTCTCGCTTGAACGGACTCTTTGGACCACTGGTTCCTTTCTCCCCCTGCCATTCCAAAGCGAGACCCCTTGCGTGCTCATACGATTTCTTTAGCTTCGCTTGCCTTCGTTTGCATGCCTGTCATTATCCTTGAAGCACCCGTGACCCTCTTTTTCGCTCCTCTCCTTCCTCTCTACGTCCTTTATCCTATCCGATTGCTTGGAGGTGGTGACGGGTGTATCTTCTTGCTTTCAGCTTAAATCCGTTCCAGTATGGTGCTCATTCTGCTCGTCGCGACGGGGCCTCGGCGGCTGCCACTCGGGGGGTTCCACATGATGCTGCGCGCGCTCACGGTCGCTGGCGCTCCTCTTCTTCTCCTCCCGCTATGTGCTTTGCGACCCAACTCCACACCTGGCGGTTCTAGCTGTCTATTGAGGGTTTTTTCACTTGTAGCGGATCTTTTTCTATTTGGTATGCTCATTATATATCTTTGGCATATTTGCTATTTGGCTTTATCTAGATAGGATGCATATTGCGTTTGGCACTGCATTGAGATTTTCCGACATGGGTGTATATTGGATTATCTTTCATTTTTTATGCTTCTCTTTATTTAAAGATATGGGGTGTCCACGTTGTTGTCAGGCATGGGTTTATATTTGATCATTTTTCCTTTTTATGCTTCTCTTTATCTAGGCATGGCGTGTATTACGTGGTTATCAAGTCGCTATGTTATATTGGGCACATTCTAATGGCCACTTTTAGTTTTCGTGTTCTTGATGTTCTTTTTTATGGTTTTACATTGATGCTTTATCCTTCTCTAGATGTCGCGTTTTTTTATGGACCATTTTTTGTTGGGTGGTGCTGTTTATTTCCACCGTGATGGTGACATTCATGTCTATTTATTATCTTTAGTGATGTTGTAAATACCATTGTCTAGCATTATTTTGCAATGCATATTTCTTTTTACATGATTGTTATCCACGGATTTGGGTGCCGCTTTTTTCCACCATGGTGGTGATGCTATTTCCATCTGCGGGTGATCTTTGTTCATTGTGCATTGTGCATTATGCTATCCTTATGCATCATTTGTCAGGGCATACATTTCTAGCTAACCGTTGAGCTCTTTGTTCACAGTGTATTGGGATATCATCGTGCATTGTGCTATTATTATTTATCATATTTGCTATTTCGCTATGATTAGATGTGCCAGATATTGCGTTTTTGCAATTTTGTGACATGAGTTTCTCTTGGACTATTTTTGTGGGTGGCGTTGTTTCTTTCCCCGATGGGGGGCTGAATTTGTATTTATCCTGGTTTTTCTTCCACCATTTGGGTGGCGCTTTTCTCCACCCTCCGGGTGATGCTATCTCTCTTTTTCATGTATTGTTGATTTCCTCATTACTAAAGCTCACATCGATTTGAGTTGTTGTGCGACTTTGCCGCTTGGCCAGATCATGCACATTCATTCGGCCCTATCATTCGGCGTTCTTTTATATTTTACATTTCAACAGTAGTTTTTTTTTCTATCATGTCCCTTAGATTGTCATTACGTTTTTGGTTCCTTTATCATGTCCACTATTGTCTTTTGCTTTAGTATTTTGGACCCTATATATGGCCCTAGCTTTATTTTTAATCCGTCACTTTACCTAGTCTACAACCTCTTCTGTCATGATCTAGTAGTGCTCCTTGATGTTTTTTGCGAGGTATCTCCATTTTGGATGCGCAGGGGGGTTGGGGCACTTCTCCTCATTCTTGACTTGGAGTTCTATCTTGCGCTTTGGATTTCGATTTGATTTTGATTCACCTTCTTTGTCGTCTTCTCTCTCCACTCTTCCATCCACACAAATGTCCTTTGCGACCCTACTCAACACCGGAGGTTTTCGCGGGGCGCTGGGTTTATAGTTAAGGAAGTCCTTTGGTAGTCGGCCGGTTTTGTGTCTTCACAGTCCTTTCCCGAATCCCATCGATCCGAGCCATCGGATCGCCATTCTGGGAAAGGACGAGCCCCTATATTAGGCTAGTTCCATTCTCAGGCCGGTTATCGGCGTCTTCTCACAGCAGCATTTTCTTCGTGCTCGTAGCTTCCCCCCCTTCCCACCCTCTTTGCATTGGTGTACGTCTTTTCATTTGTATTAGTATTGGTCCTTGCTCTTTTGTGGTTTTTCACTTGTGGGTGTCGCTTTTGCCTTGTTCTTTGTTTCCTTGGCATTTTTCACGTGTTTTTTCAAAACTGCGGCGATCTTTATTTATTTCCACCTTGAGGGTGATGCATCTTTATATATCATGTTTTCCACCCGCTGGGTGATGCTTTTTCCACCTTGTCGGTGACGCTATCTTTTTTTGTTCTGCTCTTTTTCTGTCGATTTTTATGCCTTATCTCTTCCAGCTTTCTTGATGCGGATTCTTTTTATGGCTAGGCTTGTTTCTCTGACTCTTTACGGGTGTTTTTTGAGTTTTTTGGTCTTACAGGATTTCGCTATCTTCCACCGGCTTTTGGGGTCCTGCTGGTTTCCGTTCGTCATCCTCGTTGTTACATGGGGTTTTTTCGCGGTTGTTTGGGGTCGTGCTTTCGGTTTGCCTTCGCGCTCGTCCGGTTTCTCTGTTCTCTAGGCACCACATTCGAGGTTGGTGGCGACCATTTCTCATTAGGGTTTTCCTCGAAAACCCGAAAGGGCGGGGTTTTTTATCCCGATGAGAACTTGTCGCCATTGCCCTCTTATCATGCCTTAGCACATTTTCTTTTTTTGGGGTAGTCCGATATTGTTCCTATGTTCGGCTACCCCTCTCTCTTCTTATACATTGTATACTGCTGCTGTGATGAATGACAAGCCTATCTATCTAGACTTGCTTCTCATTCATCTCAGCAGATTTTCTACAATGGTGGATAGTGGGTAGCACACATGTGAACTACCCACGAAAAATAAAGGGAAAATCCAATTATATCATTTGGACCCCAAAAATACAATGCTAACAGATGTTTGGTTGGTGTACTGCTTAGAAAGCTTATCAGGGATTAAAAACCAGCCCTTTCGGGTTTTCGAGGAAAAACCCTAGTGATAAACCTTCGGCAAGGGTCTTAGACAAACGCAAGGCAGAGAAATCGCTCCCAAAAACCCACGAATGGAGAAGTCGAAACAGATGCCGCTCGCCAACCTGTACCTGCACAACACCAACACCAAAAAAACAAAACGAAACAAACCTCCCAGAGTGGAGGGGCTGATTCTGTAGCGTGCCGCGACAAATATAATAAACAAAGAAGGGGGGGAGGGTGGGTTCAAAGAGAAGTAGGTACTGTTGAGAGAGAAGAGGAAGCGCCGATGAGACGTTGATGCAGAAACGCGCCTAAAATAGCGAACTCCCAACCAGAACGGGCATGCGCCGCCCGCATGCATGCAAAACATGCATGCTCGTCCCATTCTAGAATGGCGATCCGATGTCTCGGATCGATGGGATTCTAGAATGGGACTCGCATGAAACCAACAAACCGCCCGAATACCAAAGGACTTCCTTACAAACTAGGATCGAGGACGAAGGTCACAGGATGAAGGCTAAAGGCCGGAAAAGGACAGCATGAAAGAAACGCCAAATTGGCCAAACCAAGCAGGAAGAAGCCCCTCCCCTGCCTGGAAAACAATTCAAAGAGAAATAGGTACTGTTGAGAGAGAAGAGCCGGTTTTGTGTCTCTCGCGAGTCCTTTCCCAGAATGGTTCATTAATGAGCAAAGCATGGCACATCATAGCAAGTTTACCATTGAAGGTCGGTATCCTGGGAGGGGGAGTGAGGGTTTATTGACAAAGGTTGCTCAACCGAGCAGTGATGCATGCACGATGATTCTGATCTAAATGGTGCAAGGCTTAGATAGTTTATGACAACTTTCCATATGAGTTCTAGGTTTCAAAACATAGCTCTTAAAGTTATAGTTGCCAGAGCTAGATTTGAGGAGTAGAGATTGTTTGGAAAGGAAACCTTGGTTGTAACTCATGCAGTACTAAACATCACATGTGAGGAGTTGAGAAGGAAATGAGCATTACATAGATCATCAATAGAAAATAGAGTGCCATATCAAAGGTAGATTTGTATTCAAAATTGCATCATATTTCATAAGTGCCTTCCTATTTGAGTTTTTTTAGACAGGCATCCAAATGCAACATTATGTTGAGATATTTGCACTGTGACCCATTTATTATGTAGACCATGTAACAAAACAATATAACAAAACATAACCTGCATGTAGCAGCACCGTTTGCTGCATAACCTGTGCACTTATCTATATGTCTAACTACAATATACTTGCATCGTTATTATCACTTGCTGCAAAGCAGTATAACTTTTAAGTTAACCATAGCATCCGTCCCATATAAGCCTGTATACATCAAATCCCTAACAACCACATCACAGCACCTTTAAGAAAAGCGACCAAGCCCTTGTAAGACCATCTTCTATAATATTATATTATATTATTATATTATATTATACTCCAGTATTTTCTTCATGAAATTAACTCGAACTTTGTTTCATATATCTTACATAATGAGTCAACCTTCTAAACCATGATTCGCATGCAACCCAGCCTATAAACTGCATCCTAAACGATGCATGCATGTGCCAACCAACTAATCTATCTGAGTGTAATTCCTATAGCAGCACCTCACCACACAGCCTACACAAACCCAAAACATGCTGGAAAGCTATAGCAAAGGAAATCCGAGCATTGAACATTATCTTCTGCAATCCATACCTCTAAGTTGATATTTTTAGGGACAATTCTAAAACCTAAGCACTATTCTATCTCAATTCAAATCTCGCAAGTAATAGCCCGTGTTCTTACTCCACATCTGTTCGAAGACCTGCACAACATGTTTTAATCAATAACTACCCATAAAGCATTAAACTTCAACAAAAGAAGACTTTAAAAACCATTGAAAGCTATTTTCTCATAATGCATGTATCAAACATTCAACATATTTATATTTCCCTGCTATTTAAGGAGCAATTCAACCCGATTCCATCTACAACGAAGCTAAATATGCATCTAGGCCCATAAAACATCAGCGCCATAATATTTTCAATGAATTAGATGGCACAATAGTAACCCATACGCCCACGAGAGATGAATAAAAAATATAGCGTAGCCCTTAATGCGCAATATCCTAGGCACAATCAACTATTACTCCTAGGCGCAATATCCTAGGCAATATCCTAGGCACAATCAACCATAATGGGCATGCATGTGCACCAACAACCTAAAATAGCATTAGAATTAGTCTTAAGTCAAATGCACCCAAAGCATGAATAGTTGGAGCCTCTTGGCGGATCACGCAAGCAATTCTATAAAACACTGACCACCATAGAGGCATGCTGTTATGAGTCTGTCTTAGCTGCCACATATAATGTCATGGAATCTTGGTTCTCAATCATCGAAGGAAATAAAGGTGTCGCATGAAGTCTTATACTATCTCATTAAGTACTGTCTACAATATGTAGGCCTTTCCAGATGCAAACATGTACATATACCAGCAAATGAAAATCTGTGCAAGGTCTCTTTTCGGCCAGTTGCTTCAAGTCCTGCAAGCGACAACTACATATAAGAGCAATTATGTCTTGCTACTTTAACTACACTACATCTTCAAATTACAAATTCCTACCAACACAATGCACTACAATGCAATTGGCCTCTGAACTTTTACCTGTATTTATTTCTAGCAAGTATAGAGACTACATGATAGCGCTAAAAAGTATAGCTTCTGCCTCACCTACTGAACTTGTTTGAAGTGTAGTTCTGCTTAGGAAAGTGCTTGGATGTTCTGGAAGCCCAACATTGAATTCACTCTGAGCATTTCACCTTGCTGCCCCATTTTGTGCTTCCTGTCCACCAATATGAGTATTATGGTAATTAACAAACTAAACTCAGAATCTTGATTGCATTGCATATATCTCTTACTCCCACTGGAAGTGAAAGAATAGATACTTGGCAAGCGTAGAATGCAAAGAAATATAATCTAAGTTGCCGAGATAGTACAACTACATTCCATTTCTGCATAGAAATGAAACGGAAATGATTGTATTTAAATTGTCTAGCTATTAGAGCTATGAAGTAATGATGGGACAATGACGTGCCAGTAAAATTTGCACTATGCAATTAGCAAATGACATGAAAGACATAGATACAGTTAGCCAAATGCATCCTACACGATTTTCAACTCTGTTTCCTTGGCACTTCAGAAGCCTAAACCATCAAGGATCAGATGAAGAATAGGAGATGTGATGAGACAGAGAAGAGATTATGAGTTCATGAGTATCGTCAAGCTATTAATTCTGATCTGCATTAAATACCGGGATCGGAGACTCTAAACAAAGACTAAAAGCTAGAAAAATGGAAATAACACTAAAGGAGCATCATCCAAGTTATTCCCCACGGTTTGTACCAAATTTATCATGCATCAAAACTCCAAAGCAAGGATTAAAAGCTAGAGAGATGGAAAGAACACGAGGAAAATTGCAAAGCAAGCTGGAACAAATTTAATGACGATTTAATTTGTTTGTACATGTTACATGGCATCCAAAATGATGGTGGATGATGGGAAGACATGCCTTCATGCTCATGTTAGCTGAACAATAGAGGTAAGACCGAGCACTGAAATGAATGTACCAAGCACGAGGTTCCATTATCTAAGTGCAAGCTGCAAAACGATTTGCACAAATGCACATAGAAGAAACACCTTACCAATAAAACGAATCAAATCTTCAAATAGGAGTGAATTGTGCATTAAGAACATCAAAATGCATAGCCTTCGCATTGTAATGATCTCTGTCCATCAAATGGAGAAAATCTCTTTTGCAGCCCAACATTTTTTTAAAGTGACCTCCTCGTAATAGCTATCCTTCTTGGATGCTACACAATTTAAGTGTTTGTGACCGTAATGCTGCACAAATATATACAGATGTTCAATATCAACACCAGGATACCTAATAAATCCATAGGAACCCTATGCCAATGTAGAATCAAAAACTATCTTTCATGTGCCTCTCACGACCACATTGGCTCAAGCCGAGGGGTTGGTAAACTACATCAAATAACATCTTTTTTTCTATTTGCTATTGTAAATATATATCACCTTGATTGACCCCTTGCCATTGGTAGAGGAGATCGCATTCTGTCCCATTATGGGACCACTCATGAACTTGCCCTATTCCAATGAAGAACAATAAGTTCGATACAATTTGATGAGCATAAATTGCTTCATAAGGACTCCCTTTGAATGTTAACATCTCTAAAAGATCTGGCGTATATTACTTAGAAGAACCATACGGAATCTAATGCAACAACCATGTTTCATAAGGATTGTCTTTCAATGCGGAATCACACATGTTCCATAAGGATTCTTTTTCGAATCACGGACTCTAATTCAACACAAATGTTTCATAAGGATTCTCTTTGAATGTACAACGTCTCTAAAACATAAGTGTATATTACTCGGAAGAGCCCTTCTAGATCATCAACACAATTTGTTTGTCGATCATTTTCCATGAAATTTGAAGCTAGTATGCATACTCTACCCTAAGCTAACATTTATTAAAACAAAATGATACGAGGATGCAACTTACTAAAGATTGCCTTCTCTTGAGCCACGCTTATGACCTCTCGAGCTCAAGCTAAACTTTTAAGATTTTGGATCTTCAAGATGAAGAAATCATCCATGCGGTCAATTACACCGCACAAAGTTATCCGAAAATGGCATTTCGATTGCAATATGTAGGAATTAAAACAATCAAAATAATATTTTGAATCTACACAAATGATGGTGTAGACACGGGGTATCAATCTAAAGAATTTAGATAGATGGTGGCTTAGACACAGTATTACCTTCAAATGCAAATATCTATACCCGTCGGTTCTCTCAACATCACGGAATCAGAAAAATCGCATGTGCCATCCATGCGGATGAATCGCCCCCAAAATCAAAATATTTAGCTTGACCCGTTAGGCTATGTAACCCGATCCAGGTTGCTACTGACATCAAAAATGCATACCCATCACGCTGCTCTGCTGGTGCATGAAAAGGGAAAAGAGTCGTGGCATGCATGCGCAGAAGAAATTATCGAACATAGAAATTCTTAACCAAAAATGTTGGCCGATTTTTGGATTATGGAGTTTTTTAAGGATCCAAACTCCTAAAATCTTAGGAAATCGATAAAAAAAAATCCAAAAACATTTTCAATCAATAGGAAACTTTCAAATTAACAAGGTTGATTAAAATGGTACTAACGTAGGCATCGACTGCAGGCCAATAGAGCACTCCGGAGGGCAAGGAGGTCGAGCTACAAAGACTTGCAACACAAGTTTTGTGGGAATGTGTTGCAAGGAAAGAAGAGTACCTGGAAGGATAATTTTATATGAAATTGCTAAATCTTGATAAACTTAAATGTTGTATTAAGTGAGGCTAGTAAGTACCTTGCCTTAATGAAGTGATGAATTGATAAGTTATTGGGATAATGTAATGTCGTAGTAATGTTTTAAAAATATTACCTTAGAGTAATTCTAATAATTGTGTAAGTATAATAATAATAAATTGTATGCATCAAGTTGGTTGCAGGACAAGAAGATCCCAAGGTGGGGAGACCCACGATGCTGCGGACAACATCATTTCAAGGTGGGGAGAATGTGACGTTCCAGCACAGTATACGGTCCCAGGACGTATATTGTACTGCATCATCACGCGTACACGCCATCCCGATTGACGTGTACGCCGACGTGTAGCTAAGCAAGTAGCGCCCTAGGGGGCAACTTGCAAGTGTGTGCACATTTATTCATGTTTGCACTTTAGCCCACTTAAATAATAAGTGGGCAAGTGGGCCAAGTGGGGGCTACATCTACTTCCCCCACAAGGGCAAGTGGCATGATCTCAAGGGTTGATGGAAACCCTAGCCCTAACTTATAGCCTATGTAAGGTATCCAAACCCTAACTTTCCATTTTCGTCCATAGCCTTCTAGAGCTCCATTTTGCTTGCTCCAAGAGCCAATCTTGGCTCCCAAAGTCTATCTGAGCAGCCTAGCTCATCAGCTTTCCTTTCTGGCTGCATCTTCAAGCAGCTCCGCAGCATGGACACGTTCAGAGCAGGAGGAGCAAGCCAGGGATCAGGTATTTTGCCAATTCAATAGTCTAATCTGCCTTCCAGGCATAGAGTAAGTAGGTTTATCCTATTGAATTGCCTATAGAAGCCATCTAGACCTCTATATATCAAGCCATAACTAAAGAACCTAACTTTTGTGATTTAGATTAAATCTTATTCTTTAGTTCTTCTATGATATGTATGTGATGATCTCTGTGGAATCATTGTATTGGGAAGGGGGGTAGAGGCCCTAAAAGCCCAGTAATTTGATGCTCCTAGCTAGTCCTCTTTAATGCACTATTAAATTCGGCATGTGTACAAGAACCACACCTGGCTGTGGGTGGAGGGACCAGACTGGCTTACAAGGAGGTTCATGTCCTGGCTCATGATCACGTCCCTCGGTAGTAAAGCACATGGGGGACTACGATTGCACTAGACCTAATGCTCACCCTTTGCGTGCGCGGGCTTTGCATGGGTTCACACTCTTGGGGTGGTGTACACCTTTCGGGGAGTTTCGAGTATGCAGGCGGTGGCCCTCTAGTCACCTTGAGTCGCATGCCGGCCTCACGGTGGGAGCAATCCCTACCGCCCCATCGGCTGGGGAGATGCAACCCGGGGGTAGCCCCTCGGCTATGCATCCCGTGAGGCTCTGATCAAGTCCCAAGACCTTTCAACCTACTCTGCAAAGTGTGCACGGAGGGGCGGATGGAGCCGGACTACCCAATTGCCATGTTCCTATGCCCCCAACTCCATTGTTATTGCACTCGCATTTTGACCTCGGAGACCCAAGCTTTGTCGGGTCCATCCCACGTATGCGAACTTGGGTAGACCTTCCATATGTGATATGTAATCTCTGTCTATGCAGATATGTGGTGTGCCATCCGCCGTGATGGTCATGTGATGTTGATGTATGTATACTTACATGTATGTTACGCCGCAGCGGCTAGGTAGGCCCTAAGGGAGCGAGGTGGTAAAATGACCCTTCATTCTTCCCACTTGAACTTCGTCAAGGTGCAAAGTGTACGTGGAGGGCCTTGTATCAAACATGGAGCTTGTATGGGGGATGAACTCCTCATTTTGTATAGGGTGAGTGCACCGTATATGAGTAGGGGCGATCCGCAGAGACCCTTTTTGGATTAGGTTAACCACTTGGCCAAATGGATTCATGCCATTTGGAAAATGGGGTTCCGGTTGTTGTATATGTTTTATTAACATGCATAACATTGAGGTTGCCCCCTAGGTGCAACTCTTGGCCCCTAGGTGCAACGTTCTTTGGCTCTCAAGTACATGTCATCTATGACATGTAATGCGTGATGTCTTGATAATAATATCGATATTGGAGCATATCTTATCTTTGGAACGTCACAATGTTGACTTTGTTAATGCGATATTAAACTCATTATAACATTCAATCCTTGCATTGTAGTACAAAAAGGAGATAGCATAATTGTTGCATAAAGCATATATAGTGTGAATTCATGATAATTATATAGTGCCTGCGCATAATCCATTGATAGAAATGTGAGCTTGCACAACCAGATCATTATTTTGCCCTTGACTAGTTTACATTTGCAACTTGCTCGAGTAATTTGCATCTCCTTATCCACAGAAGATTGATAGCATTGATATGACCAAGAAACGCAAAAAAGTGCACCCAAGCATCTAGCAAATCCAAGACTTGACTGCTGTTCTTAGTTTGTGAATGATGATACCAAACCAAAAATCAAAATTCCAAAAAGTTGCACATCTTTCTGCAAAAAGCATTCTTGAACATTGTGTTCAGACATTCTAGAGAGGGATTCAAGCATCAAATCCCAAAAAGAAGTTACCTTTATCGAAGTTAGAAAATTTGACTATCCGCCAGGGGATATTGACCAAAAATTGACCAGTGGGGATGCATTTTGAGACGCTTTGCTCCAATCAAAATCTATTTGACTTTGTTCCCAACATCCTTCAAGGTCTTGAGTAGCCTTAGCATAAAAAATTATGATGATACCTACTTGCGGACAACATTTGGCATCTATTCTTGCTAAGGCCGACTTTTTTTTTCTTTAGGGAAAGTGGTTCATAATCATTGTTTGAGCATTTTGCTTGGGGATTTTCACTCAGAGTGGTTGCCTTGAGTAACACAGGAGGTTCTAAACCATTGAGGTTTAAGGTTTGCCAGAATACCTTCAACAAGGAGCAAGCACAAATCACGAGCATAAACGAGATAAGTGGGCAAAGTGGATACAAACAAGCGAGATCACAAGATTGGAAAAGAAGAGGAAAACAAAGGCGGAAATCAATGCCAAAGGCGTAGGCAATCGATAGAGGTATGCACAATGGTAGGGGTCATTATAGCCAGCGAGGGGGGTACAAAGATGGAGTGGATCGTGGGAATTCACGAGTCGGGAATACACATGGGAAAAGCATAGTTGATTATGTAATCTCAAATGTCAAAGCAAAAATATAGACATTTCAAGTTTGCTTCCGGGCAGTTATTAACCGAAAATGGAAGAGCCGAGGAATCCATCCAACCGGCAATAGAGCATGAGGAATGTGCACAAACGGGGTACCGGGACAAGGAAAAGGTCACGAACATGAAAAAATATACTTCCGGAATAAACATGCGGATATCTTCCACGTAAGAGGTCGGATCGTAAATGGATAAGTAGGCATGGGAGAAGCATGGAGCGTAATTTGCGAGAATAGAAAAAGGGCCGGATGACATAATAGTGAAGGTGGTGACGGACATCTTGAGGGAAACAAAAGATCCGGGAAGAACCGAGCCCTCGGTATGGTATGATGAGGAATGCAGGAAACAGAAAAGGAGAGTTAGAGACCACAAAGGCACGGAAACATATCAAACAAAAAAAGTGGTTTACCTAAGACTTCTGTGGAAATTAAAACGAAATAAAAACTTATTACAGCACCAATGGGCCGACAGACATGTTAAAAAAAGTAACGGGGAGGTTCTAGAATGGGAAAAATATGTTGAAAAATTATATAAGACATGGGCCACACCGATGCCAATACCCACCCCACCCAGAACAAATAAGTCGTGCTTCCGCATGCAAGAAGTGATGGTAGCACTACAGAAAATGTCTAATAACAAGGCCACCGAGATATTCAATGGCATAATCAACACGGGGCTACGGATAGATGGACATACAATAGGGTAACACTCTACGCAAGGGGGAGACAGAGGCGAACCAGAAACTACTGGAGACGATAATGGTAAGCTCTATCTTCGCGAAGTGGTTAGGAAGATCTTGGATAGTAAAGCGGAAAGCAGACCCGTAAATAGAAAAGCTAAGAGCACAAGGGCAAGCGGGGCTTGGACTGAACACTCAACCACGGATCATTTGGTAACCCTTTGAATACTAATAGAGTAAAGCAAATCACAAGGAAAGAAGATAATATCTTCATGGATTTGGAAAGCATTCGACAATCGATCCCCAAGGGAAAAGCCGTTGTAGAGATTAGTAGACATGGGGCCCTAGAAGCTATGGTAGGGTCGGTCATGCGATTATACCGGAGAGTGTATGCCAAAATGGAACAGGAAGGGCCGGACAATAGATTGTGACATAGGAGTTAAACAGGGGTGCCCATTATCCAGACACTATTTGCTATTTACATTGATGCATTATAAAGCTTCATAGAAGAAAGGCAAAGGATCGCGGGCGCCCCCACCCGGGGATACTAGGTACCTATCATGTTGTATGTGGATGATCTATGCATGATGGCTACCAAAACCAAGGGTATGCACACATGTTATTAGGGCTTTAGAGGTCTTATGTAATAGGACAGGCTGACAATGAACCTAGCAAAGATCAAAATAGTCACTTCGGCACCAAGAATGCACACATATCCTTCAAGTATATGGGGGCGAATCGAAGAATCCGGGGAATACAAATGCGAATGATGCATACGGTGGTGCAAATGGTCTAAGGGAACATATGCGTCGATTCGAATATAAAAAACTTACAGAATGTGAGATGGGGAATAATTGATCGGATATCAAATGCTACTTGTTTAATACAATGGTCGTACGACACAACTATATATGGATCGGAGGCATGGGGACCCGGCCTATCGGACAAGAAATGGGATAAACAAGAAGGGATTTTCGTGCAATGGCATAGGCAGGAATTTAGAGTGCGGTCAAACACACCCACAGTAGTCATGGTATATGAGATGGATCGAGACCAATGGAGGTAAGAGCTTGGGAAAGGACCATCGATATTTGCTGAAAAGACAACATTGGAGGACACACTTGAAAATTATCAACAATCGCGAATGTCGAATCGGCCAAATCACATATCACCGGGGAGGTGGTTGAGGGAAGCTTGCGATGGACCGTAGAGATGGGTTTGAATCGGAGTGACCTAGTAAGCATGAGGAAATGGAATGAAGATTGGGCCCGATGTGAGTGACAAGAGCATGGCTACAAAAACAGCAGTCAGAAAAACACTCTAATGACGAGTCTTCAATCGGACCAATAGATAGGACAACACAATGTAAGCCCCTTAAAAACCCAAACTAAAAGGCGATGATAACGCGACTGCTTGTCGGCGGCCATGATCTGGAATTATAGCCGGGTCTTGGTATCAATAGAAAATAAGACAAGCCCTCCGAAGGGCTTCTACAATGTATCGACAAGACTAATAGCACCTTTTGAGGAGCCAGCCCATGCTACATCGGTCCCAGGGGCCTCGGGGCACTAGGGACAATACTTCTATTCTATTCTATTCTTATTAGCGAGAAGTACAATACCATGCAGTGCTGGTGAGTAGTCAAATGGTTGATAATAATGCTAAATCTAGGTTGATAGCTCCGGTTGATGTTTAATATATTTATTAGTCATGCTTTAAATTGAATAATATGATTGATTGGGAATTTATGCATTTGATTGACTTTAATAATTTTCTAAATAACATTCACATGCATACTATAATTGATCATTTTTTAATTAAATATTGTCATCTTGGACGACATTTGAACTCTAAACAATTGGTATTACACACGAGGTGGATGAAGAGAATGTTAAGCGTGACCTTACTAGTCATAATAAATTTCCTCTATTACCTAAGTTACATCATATATATTGATACTAATGGTAGTAAATATTTTTCGATTATATAATATCGACAAGTGCCATCGTTGCCATACACTCCCATATTAGTGTATCCTTGTGCAGCTACCACCCGTAGGCTCTTCTACCGACCGCGTAGGCCCACGTGGCATGGCCGTGTCTGTGGCGACCATCTTCATATTATACCCATGTGACGACCATATGGGTATAATATGAAGATCTCTTTCGATGTTGGAGGACGCGATATACTAACTCCTTGTACATGTCATCTAGGTGACATGTACCGGTGGATGCGATATGAGATCGTATTCACAAGATATAATATCTTGGAACATCACAATTCTAGGAAGCTTAGGCACACATCCTTCTCTCACATATGGTTCAATTCAGCGTAGAAGCGGGGAGGTGTTGCACAACCTATGCCAGAAGTTGGTAGAAGATTGGCATAAGCGGATGTATCGATATAAATCCATAGACTTTATTGAGCACTTTGCATAATGTGCGCAATTTGTCTAGAATTTGGAGTTTGATTGGGGAATCATCGGGTGAACTTGGCGAGCACTTGTTTTTTGAGAATGGAGGATATAGTGGAACTTCACATGCTTTCGGTATATGAAGGTACCACAAGGCGTACATATACTTTCATGCACCATCACAATGTTACGGTGCAGAAAGGATCAATTGGTGGAGTCTCGCATCATGAAGTCTTTGATGTAGTTGCCACTCCCATATCGAGGAGATAAAGATAGGGACACTTGTGAGGGTTGTTGGGTGCTTTTATTCTGCGGCACAAGAAGAAAGATATTAAAGGTCTATTCGAGGACACGCCTTCGTTTACCCCTCCATCAGTTAAAGCGTATCAATTGCTTGAAATGCCAAGAAGGAATGGTGCCTTTGAAGGTCAAGTAGACACATTGCGAGGAAGATCTCGAGAGGCGAGCTCATGGAAGCAATGTACTTTCTATTGCCATGAATCTTTTCAAAACTACGCATCACGAAGTCATTATTTTTTTATAGATCCAAATCATGATGTAGGTGATGTGTGCATAAGCCCAATTTGAGGGGAAAGCCATCCACCATGGCTATTCGGTGAAAAAAATGTCCACGGAAAATGTTTTCATGCGTAATTTGAGGGTATGTACGTTTTGATATTTCGACCGTCGGTTCGGTCAGAAAAATATCTTGCGGGCGCGAAGCCTACGGCGATCGCGGCTCCGGCTGCCTCGAATTTTAGCAAGCCAAAATCTCTCCGGCCAGAAAATTATCTAATACATAATAGCGATTATTAGATTTCATCTCATAATCTTCTTTATCCACGTGGATTCGACGTGGGATTAGATCCGCAGAACATTTAAAACCTAATATAAAACGTTGAACGCAGAACCTTAACAAATTGAATCCGGAACGACGAGTCGACGGGTTTGCTTTTTGGCGGCTCCAATGTCGATAGCGGATGATTTCGATTTCGGGGAATCGATGTGATGTTGTTGGAAGTAAAGTATGCGTATGTGTTCTGAAGGTTTATCAGGTTAACGATTTCTTTTATATTCGGGCGTTTGATGCAGCCAGATGTTGTTTGGTATATGTTTTGAAGTTTTATTAGGTTAACGACTGCTTTATTCATAACTAGCGTGTTTTGCAGCAAACCCTTGGTTTCGCCTTAAAACGTTTCGCGAGTTTGTAAGTATAGGTTTTGAAGGTTTATTAAGTTAAAGAACTTCCTTTTCGGTGCTTGGCTTTTTAAATGCAGATGAAAATAAAAGGACACACTTGTAAGTCTTTTTTTGAAAGGGTTTGTAGGTTAAAGAACACCATTTTATACTAGATTTTTTTAGCTTAAGAGAGCCATTGTTGTAAGTTTTTTTTTCTTTGAGGGTTTATTAGGTTAATGACTTCTTTATTCATACTTGAGGGTGTTCTAATTGCAGTCAGATGACAGATGCTTTGATTACTATGACAAAATGATGGGCGAATTTGCGAAATGGTAAGTTCATTTGAAGGTTTATTGGGTTAACAACTTCCTTATTCACTCTTGAGATTTTTTAAATGCAGGAGGCAGCAAAGAGGGAACAGGCCTACTATTACCTGGTTGGAGACTCATGATTTTTTGAAGACCTTAGGACCTGTGGCGTTATTGGGTATAACCTACCACCATATTTCGAGGGAGCAGTATGAGGGATTAAAATTCATTATGAATGCTGCTTTATCAAAAGTTTTGGGGAAAGAAGATGGTACGTCATTACCTATAGACAATGTTGTTGCTGTTATTATTTTGCTTTTTAACCTTTTCTGTTTCCTCTTGCATCAGATTATGTGTCAGGGATTGCATTTGCTCCCCTGATTTGCCTGTTTGTGATGAAAACTCAAGAATATGCACAGGCTTCTTGGATTAGGTACCATAGAGCACAAAGGTCAGCTGAAAATCGAATCATAGGGTGTATGTTTAAGATACTTTAACCAAAGAGTGTTTATTTTTACAGGGGGTGGAAATAGGAATTAGAGAAGCGCTGACAACTAGGGTCAACCAGGGCAATAAAGTTAGTGGTTTGTAGCATGTCTATTACCAGTTCTGGTATTCACGTGGCTTAGGCTTGGCATTTGAATATATGTCAATCATGTGAGGCTTTAGAGAGCTGGTGCATATTTTTGCCAGCACTGCTGAATATGTAGTCTTGAGGTAGGATCAGAAGGTATGATTATACATGTAAATCTGCAGTGATTTTTTTATTAAATATGGATGGATTATATACTGCTTGCATCTCCGTTTATCTATGCAATGATATTTGACATGAGCATGCTAACAGAAGTAAATATAATTAGGTTGTGAATCCTTGCATACATATGATTAGGTATCGTTTTAGTGTCTTATTGACTTATTGATAGCACTAGGAAACATGGTCTTGTTATGGCATCTAGCGTTTATTAAGGCATTTTTGTATGATGCCCTGTTAATAAACCTTTTGCACATGATGTTTAATATACCTAGATGTACTGGGTATAAGAATAGATTTTGTTATTTATGTGATGATTATTTATGTAGGTTTCATGTATTGTTTGCCAGATATGAAAGCCTGTGCATCTACCTGGTAATGGATAGGACTATCGGCATCCATATAATCGTTCTTTAAAGTGTTCCTGTTTCATTGCATTGATGAGTCTTTCCACAAAAATTTAAGGGAAAATTATAAAAAATGGCCCTATATTTTGACTTATTTGTCCAAATACCTCGATATTTTAAGATTGTTAAATACCCATGTAATCTTACTGAATCGTTCTTTCTGCCATAGCTGCAAGTTTAGTTCCTCATCATCAAGCTCAATTTCATATCTTTTCTTTTTCCCCTACCGTCGACTCTTCAAATCTTTTTGCCCCCAATTCCTCCTTTGCCTTTGAGGACTTTTGCATAAGAGGATCTTGTTGGTGTTAAGGTTAAGTAAGAATAAAAAGGGAAGGATGGGTACAATGATATTAGGAAGGGATTTCTTTGCATCTATTCAATTTGCTTTACAGGTTAATGGCCCGCGGGATTTTTGTATAAACTCTAGTGGCTTTGCAGGAGGTATATTAGCCCATCAAAAAGTTGCAAAAATTCAGCAACCCTTCTTTTCGTGAGGTATGCAAAGGTGCAATGTCTTTGTTTAGAGCTGCAATGTCTCTTGTTTAGAGCAAAGCCCCATCTAGTAAGAATAGAGAAAAATTGCAATGGAAATAACAAAGATGGAAGAACAAATTTAATTAGTAAGGAGATTGGTACATGAGTAGCCTTGTGATTATAAGAAGATTGGGCAGGCAAATTTGGTGGTAAGTAGAAATAGATTGTAGCGCAAGTGATTATAAGTAGTCGCCCTACTTGTCCTTCCACGTTTTTATTAGTACGCGCCATAGCTTTTCCATAAAAGCTACGAAGAGCGAAGAAAGAGTATAAAATAAGGGCATTTTCACAAATACTAGAAATACAAGAATTATTCTCACAAATATTTAGGGGCATTTTTAAAAGTTTTCCAAAATTCAAAGACATAGAAGCTTTCAAGTAAACCTATGCCTACCTAACATCACAAAAAATTCAAAGACATAGAAGCTTTCAAAGTAAGTCTCTATGTGCATCAATTCATAGGACTATCGACTAACATCAAAATGCCTACCTAACATCAAAATCGCGCCTGAGTTTGCAAAGTATAGCGACAAATGTTGTTTTTATTTTATGGGAAAATTATGAAATTGCTCTGTATTTTCCTTATTATATGATGACAATGAAGCCGAACATTGTGAGGGATAAAGAAATTGATGCTAAAGGGGTAATGGTGATAATGAGGATGTAGTTTATTTGCTATTGTTATAGCAGTTATTTAGTACTATTACTTAGGCATTGTCATAAAATTATTGTTTTAGTTATTTTTATTTTATTATGAATATATTCTCTAATATATAGTGTAATATATGGAGGATAAAGGGAAGCTGACTTAAAGTTATGTGCTATTGTTATAGAAAGTTAATATTTTGGTTAGTGTTACTGCGTGTAAGCTTCTAAAATCTGAGGGAGGTTAAACCTTTAAGTTGACACCTATCATAGGCTCGGAGTTTCTGGAAAGCTTCGAAGACTTGGCTTCTTGAAGGTTACAGGGAGGTCTTAAGTAAAACATTCGGGGAAGCTTGAGATTGTTGTATAAAGAGTGAAGCGAACAATTCAGTGATTGGTGGAGGGAGAATGCGATCCTTCCATTTGAAGATGCCACGGGCGGGGAATTCATGGCTTTCGATGGCCACGGTTTACCATTTGCTTTTCTTTTACGTATTATTAAATCCGGATGAGCTCCAATTATAAAAAAGGCCTACATGGCCGGATTATCTACAAAGTAATCAAGGAAAACCAGGGTTAAACAAATTCCTTTACGAATTTGCTTAGGTAGATTATCGATGCTGACCATACACTAGACAACCTCTGCGGCGTTCCTTCTAGCTCACAAGTTCTAAACAGCCTTCAAAAAGAGTAATCTACCATACGAGAAACACATTGCCACGATTGCAATTTTTGTACTTTATTGCGGAAGAAAAGAATGTAAGAATTAAACAATACCTTCTGTTAAATATATCTTTCAATTCCTACCATTGGTTGCTTGAAGTTTTGCAAATTCTCTAAGCGAAGAGGTATTCGATGCATAAGTTGTAGATCTCAGAGTGACCTTCAAACTCTCTGTTTAATTACACTTTCGGATTACGGCGACCTTTTCATCTGTACTTTTTATCGATTTACTTTTGTTTGATGTCTCTTTCTATTTTCCATCCTTAGAGGGGCGTCGTTTTCTACTTAAAGGTATATGATGCTCAGATGGCCTTTAGAATAAGGCATGTATAATAGTCATACTTGAAAATTAGGTAGTCGGGGCGTGTATGGTCATATTTGAAAATTAGGTGGTGGACTCTCTTTACAGCGAAGAGCTCTTTCTTGTGATGGTTTTAAGCATGGCCGAGGGGCTTTTAATGGCGAGTTTTTAAGAAATGCTTTTGGATTAAGGTTTTTAAGCATGCAGATTAGAACCAAAAGGTTCTGAACTTCTCCCTTTTGCAACAACGACTTGCTCGGCTGCTTGAACTTTATGGTACGTTAGACAATCATTAGCATTATTGTTATCACTTGGCCTTAGTTGTTGCTCTACAAATTCGTTTTCTTCCTCTGTTTCTAAGCATTTTATGCATGCAAAGAAGTTTCTCTTGATAACTTCGTCACCTATGCCTTGAGGTTCCTTTTCCATCAGGTGACTAATTTTGGGAACAAATTTTGTCTGTTTTAGAATCTGGTGGCATTGTTGTGTTAAGGTGACAAAGTGTTGTTTAAATTTGTTTCTATCACGGGGTTCATGGCCGGCTAGATAAGCCTACGAGGGCGACCATTACTGCTGCTTTCGGTTAGTGGAAATTTTTCGAGAGGTATATGGGTTTTGGTTTGGATATTATAGGTTAAAATCCACTTTGCATTTATGCTCACGACTCGGTGAAATACTAAATTAATGCGTGTAGGTCTTAACAAGTTTAGATGTTGGAGGCAAGTTTGATTTCAATTTAAAAGAGTTGGCGTATGACATTCAAAAGGAAAGAAGACACTACCTAATGCGATAATGGCTTGCGTTATTGACTGATTAAGGGAGGTTCAATTTTAATCCTCGATTGAAAGTGGTTAAATTCTTACTTCTATCCCTATTATAACATTTGAAAGCATATTTCAAAGGTTTTACTCAATTCACAATCCTATTTTTGTCATGGATATATTTTTATATGCTCCACCTATACAACATGTCTAGTTTACGATTGCTACGATCTTGCACTTTTTAAATTGCATGCTTATAAGAAAATTAATAATCCCAAAAGGTTCAATTGAAATTTGGCATAGATGCATTTTTCATACGCTGTAATTTGACCCATCAATTGCATTGAAGATTGTAAACGAAGGCTTCTATACAACTTTCATCATCAGAAACACACAATTTTAGAGCCTCTTTAATGTACTCATTCTTGATATTTGCAGCAATAAGTACCATGAAAACTATAGTTGCATGTAAAACATTGTTGATACATAATTGATCTTGAATTATATTGTGTTTTGATTTAGGCTGCTAGATTCCAAGAGGAATTATGGAATGGGGAAGCCTATCTTTAGTCTCTGCTCCTTCTCTGGGTTTTTTTCGAATTTTTGGTTGTGGGATCTTGTCTACTACCTAGCCTTCTCGGTAGGATTCTAAACCCATCGGGCGGATTCTAGAGAACCACAATGTAGACGAAGTGTGAAGAATATTTGCTCCCAAGTGGCGCTTACAAGGTCTTACAACAGCCGGGCGGGTTGGCACAGTGGATCGAATTTTAGTGATTCTAGGGTCACGAAAACTTATAAGCTCGGAGAACTTATGATTCTTGAACCCAACATTATTGTCCGCAGTCACGGTCTGTGAATCTTTGACTATTCAAAATTGATTGTTCCTTTTTCATATTAGTTCTAAGATTTCTAAACACTGCGGTTTGGATTAGTGAGTCTGGACACATTCGGCACTTTCGAAAAAATCTGAATCAATTGTTTCCTCTTCAATCTTTTTTTAATAGGCAAATGAAACAAAGAATGCAATAACGAACTATTGATCTCATCTTGTGATTTAACAACAATACCCGAATGCGGATACTCTATTAAAAAGAAAGAACAAAGCGCATTAACAAACTCTTCATAGCGTTTTGGTTGTCGAACATGTGAACAACAAATTCGGTAACTTGTGATAGCTTTTTGGTTAAATTGACTATAATCATGATCATATCGCCTCCCATATGCAACCATTAGAATGGCTATTAGCTTTATGCATATTTTATAATGCCCCAACATATTAAACACCCCACTTGATTATTAGAATGTTAAGCTATATGATATTTGCAACCATGCAACATGACTTCAACAGCTTTATATTGGTTTAATTATTTGTTTTGAAAAATTAAAAATGACCTTTGTTTTAGATCAGCATTTTGAAGAAGTTAAATTAAGCATTGATGGTTAAACTATAAATCTGAGGAAAAAAAAACATTGGTAGAAAAGAATATGATATTCTTGTTTATGCGTTCGCGGTGGCGGCGATGCGTCGCTCTGTATGTTCTAAGGCTATCATGAACATTTGTTATAATAGTAAAAATTGCTCTTCAAGTGATATTTGTCATAAAACATAAATTATCGGCGTTTTTATGTATATTTATAAGAAAATATAACCGCGATATAGTCTTATTTATTAGGCCATTATTATACATTTACCCTTTGACATTTTAAACTTGAAAACTAGTTCAATAGGTTAATTATACCATGGGGCTTCAAATCCATTTTCAAATTTAATTTTTCCAACGTTGGATGTTCACGGGTTTTGAAGTGTTCGATTAGTTTTTTGGGGTGTCGTTCGGTTCGGTAACCATGAGTTGTGGCGATAATATCCCCCGTGACCCAACCTAGAGAATATTTGTGTGTGGCATTTTTGTAGCAAATATTTCATGGAAAAAAGGATTTTGTTAGGACTTACTTCTGACTGACTCTTCATGCAATCTCCTCCTCCATCGGCGCTCAGGAAGCAAAGCTGCGCATTGATGCAGTCGAGTGTGGGACAAGAATATTATACCAAAGCATTCAATCCTTTTTATGGCAAGTTGTGTATAGAGCATTGAGGTAATGTTGAGATTGATAAAACTATCTAAATAAGAACATAACACACAAATGGTCGTTGATTGTAGTTTTCTTTTTCTTGCCCATTCTTTTGTTGTCATGACGAACATGCAAGAAAGAACCATTCTAGAAAATTTCTTATGCACAAACATCAACATCCGTAGTAAGTAGAGTTTTATTAGCAGGACTAGATGGAATAGATACAATGAGACCCTATAGGGTAAAATACTGGAACCACAACATGGTGGTAGGGAATAAAAATACCCTAGAGCTAGACAATTACCGTGATATAAAGGTAAACAATCTGTAACAAGAAGATGCACCCAAAATTAGATCGTTGATGTCAAAGAGCACATATAGGTAAAAAGCGGCACGGTCAAAGTTTTTGGTGTCGGGATAAACCTGCTCTCTCCCAAACCAAAACCAAAGACCACCCGGCAAGTGGGCCGAATCACATCCCAAAATGCATTCTTTGAAGCTATCCCCAAACTACGAGCCAACCCAGCCTTCGATCATGAATCGTTAGAGTTAGAAGGGAATCAATGGACCATCTATATATCATGAAACTAAAAATGAAAAGATTCAAAGAGAAGAATTATTGAGATATCATATGAGTTCTGCGATGATAAGTCTTTGGCTATTTTTGGAATACTTTTGCACTACTAAATGATACTTTCTAAGGGACACTCCTAACATGCTTTCTCCTAAACCCTATCTTGAAAAGAAAAGAATAGTTTATGGAATCGGACCTATTAGATGTCCATTCATTGATGATTTGCTACTCTTAAGGTAAGCTCATCAAGTAGCTGAACTACCATAATAGAACACCAACCAATTTCATCCATTTTTAGAAACTGCGATCTAAGCTAAGCATCCATGATGGAGTATATAATGTATCAAATAAGACCAAAGAATAAAAATCCTTGCATCTCTGAGATTTATATTAGAACTATTTGTGAGAGTCTACTCCAATGATGTTTATGATCTTTAGTGATTTTGTGATTTCCTTCTCTTTAGCTTCCTTGTGCCTCTCCTTTGGTATACAAACTACTCTAAGGCACAAGCCAGGATACTCCTGAACTCTCTCCTCTAGTGACTCATTAGGATTTCATCCTCGAGAAGAGATTGAATTTGAGAGTTTTAGGATCAACTTTGTGTAGATGAAAGATTAGTTGGAAGAAAGTCAAAGGGCTACATAGATTGTTTGTAGAGTCCCACCTTGGTATTGTACATCTCTCTATCTATCTCATGTATACTTGCACATGCCTAATAATATAATTTGATCTTTAGATCATACATTCCTATCAAGTAAACATTAATTACTTTGAAATTTAAAATTCTATTTGAGTACGAGAATAGGTTACTTACGCTACCCACGATGCAACCTTATATGAATTGGAATTTGAAGCCAGTTAGTTTATTCTAAGAGTCGCCAGTATATAGCGTGTGTGTGAAATTGCATTCAAGGGAACTAAGAAACAAATCTTGCTTGAAGATGCTAGAATAGTTGTGAGAATTACTTGAGAAGGTGAAGCACGGCAATTAAAGAGTAATTTCATAGCTTCAAAAATTAAAGAAGGATAAAAAGTAGCAAATAGCATTCTTGATAATAATACAATTACATTTTTTATATTAAAAATATGTTAAAAGGATAGATCGGTGATCTTCGACGAACATAGATGTTATTAACAAAGACAAACAAAATTGACTATTAAGATGGTCATTCCTATTCATCATATGTTATATCATGTATACAAAATGTGGCGATAAAATCATTAAGTTTGATCTGAGTCCGGGTGCCACACCAGTTCTTTAGCTATCCAGCGGAACATGCTCTCTTCCAATTTTATGCTTTTATTGAGGTGTCCATCTCACGAATAGCTGGTCACATCGGCATCGTATCCATGGCACGGCATTTGTACATCTTGAGTTATTGGGGTGATTACAGGCAGAGTCGAGGACTTGAGGTCCAAGCAACTCAGCGATCATAGCATTTGTGAACTTAGCTGAATGAAATATTTTTAACTTTTTGGAGGCAATACTCGTGCTCGGGTTCCACCTTCTTGAACCTCCCTGCGTTTTCAAAATCGTCGAGGCCCATATACTTTCGAAATTACCTCCCCATGTAACCATGGGTAATGCCATTGAAGAGAAGCTTATTAAGATCGGTGCTTTTTAAAAGTATAGGTTGTGGAGCTGTACCTTTCTCGGTGGATTCCAATAGTCTTTTATTCTCCTACATGCTTTCCTGCATTAAGTTTGTTCTCATCCAACCCTTGTAATATTTGATCCAGTTAGACAAGTTTATTACTTGGATTATCTTGGGGTCAATTCTTGGTGGCATACTCTTGTACATTCTCCTCCTCTGCCTTCTCATCTTTGGAGATACCGGTTGCCATTTTCTCCAGTTTAAGGAAAGATCTAAATGCATACTTTATGCGTCTTTTCAAATGCCACTCTGCTTTCCTTGCATGAAGCAACCGTGAAGGCTATTACTGCTGAAAGGAGTCTAGGATGCATCCATTACCTTAAGCTGTATCTGAAACACACCACATGAAGTAGGTCTGGTATTTTTCTTCATCGCATTTCAGGGTTCAGTAGCATGGTGCTCTTTGGAGCATTGCTCCAGCTGGTGAAGGTGTGGTTCTAATTAGAGGTTACTTGGCGAGAACCGTGCCTACAGCTCTTGTTGGTACATATGGAGTGTAGTGATATTCCTTCACCTTCATTTTGCATCATATACCCTTGCTCATCATTATGTTCCCGCGAGGAAATACAAATCCCACAGATTTGATTACGGTTATACAAAGCAGTTAGGCAAGCTAGTGAAGGCGTTAGTATAATAAAGTGATAAACCTTGGCTGTTGTCATGTTGTCTATGCTATGGCGACTCCAAGTATCTCTTGTTTACCATACTTTAGTATACCGTATATCAATAAAGGCGAGAGTTGCATTCACCAGAAATCTTTGTGAGAAAGCGAGAAATACCACCACTCTTGTGACCCGGGTGAACAATATTGTTCTTCTCCTTCATTCTCACGGCCTCTTAGGCTTCAATATTATTTGATAGGTTCCAAAATAGAATGGGCAAGTTACCAAGCACGTGATCTTTATTCAATTTCTCTTCGTAATTAAGTGATAAGCACCATCAATATCTAATATCCTTTGTTCGATTGAAATCCTGGAAAATCCTGGCGTAATAGCGACTCTTCAAAAGGTGTATTCCTTCTGAGAATACTCTTTGGCATGACAAAATTTCCCTCCTCATGAAGGTTGAGTTCTGATGTCAATTGCCCTCTACTTGCAATCAGAGCCTGTAGGAATACCCAAATTACTTCGGATGAGTATTTCCCTTCTAAATTCCATCGCTTAGGCTGGTCGGAGTTCACATTTTTCGACATGCCTCAAGGTATCGGGCCAAGTTTTATTGAAAAAATCTTTGCTTGATTTCTCTGAGGTGACCATGATCATCATATAGTTTCTTGCTCACCCATTTGTAACCACATCCGTCAATTTCCTCAAACTCTCTCCTCTACAAATATGAATTCTTTCTCATCCTTTAGCTCCTTTACCTTAAATGCGGGGCGGCGGCTGGTGCGATCCTCACTACCATTCCAGCAGGCATTGCGGGGAAGGTTTCCCGTGTTGATATGGACCCTGGGGAGTTGTCCCCATTCACAAGGTGGAAGCGACCCACCTTTGTACGGTATTCTGGAGACCCGATCATGGGCTCGATTCGATGTTACTTAAGCTGTTGGTGGCATTCTGGCCGATGGATTGACCGGTGAGCGAGGCGGCCGGATATTACAAGAAGCCCTCCTGGCGAGGCTTTAGACCCAGCCACTCCAGCGATTGACCATATGCTGCTGCGGGCCTTTGATTGAAGTCGTAGAAACCATGGCCAGGACTTGTATTAACGCTGTGGACTTAAAGGCTTTTGATCACGGTCCGGGGAAAGCTATGGGCTGAAGCCCCGTCAGCTGGGGCTGCCGCTGCATTACAAAATGCCATATCACGGTTTGTATGAGAGTTGTTTGAGTTCGACCCGGCACAGGCCGGGCATTCACGGTGATGTCGGAGTCACGGGCTGCCCCCTCTCACCAACACTTGCAGCCTCTACATTGACCCGGTTAAGAATACGGTAGGCATGGGGATGCGCGGATTTTTTGCACCGGGTCATCAAACCATCTGTCGCGAGGCGATGTTGACGCCATTTACCCGGAAGCTATGTAGTCTCATCGGATGCCCTAGGCACGATGCGGGCTTCTGAGACATCTTGGCGTGAATCTGGCCCAAGACCCGGGGTGGTTCTCATATCCTCTTCACGCCACCCCACGCCTCCTGCACTCACATGTCGGGGACGATGCAGTGGAGATCCGCCCACCTACAAATTACCTAGAAATTGCGGGTTCCCCTCCGGCTCGGTAGAGTCCATAAACTAAGGTGACGATGGTTTGGAAAGCTTTATGCCATCGCGAACAACGATCCAAGGCGAGCTCATGATTGGGGCCATGATCACAGCATCTGTTTTGGAAACGCTGGTCAGAACTGTCCTTGTGTAAGGAGTGAGGTTTGGGGCCGGTCGTCTTTTTAGCGACACGGAATGACTTGGAGGCCGGAGTCACGAGAAGGCATTTTTAGCCGCAGGCACTTGGGGTGAAACCAGTCCCCTATCAAATTAACTGCGAGCTGGATTGCTTTACGCGTGAGATACGATATGACCGACCCACATATGCGTCTATTTTGAGAAAGTAGTTAATATGGGTGATGCGTCCCGCGCACGGCTTCTGTTTGTGGCAATGGGCTGCGGCGGCTCGGGGACCTATTGGAGGGTAAGAGGGATCGGTGGATTAAGCTAAGATGGAATATGCGGGAGCCGCAGGATCGTCGCGGTGGACTCGAGGCCGATCATGGCGGCCTGCCGGGAGTGATACTGGGCAGCTTGCTTCCTTGGCAAGCTCTGGGACCCCGTCGCTCTAGAGCAGGTCAAAAGCGGCCCATTACAAGACACATCAACCCCGCGTTGGCGGGGGCCGCTGACTCTGCGTTCAATTTGCCCCTGAAAAGTCGCGGACTCATTGCCTCCATTCGCCCGCGAGGTGCCCACCATCTCACTTCGAGGCCAGGCGGTGGATTTAAGAACCAGCGGGGCAGACTCTGTCGGTCTTTATCCAGCGGGTGCCATTGAGGATTCGAATCACACTTTCGGAGTTGCCCAACATTCGGTCCGGATCCAGGGCGGAATCACGTTCCCTTAATGCAGTAGGACTTGCCCCCATTCTTGATGAACACCGCCGTCGATTACGTGCTCTGCGGGGTCGTACACATTCGGGGAGGTATTGGATCTGTGAGCCCACCTTTGCCCTGCCTGGCTGCTGTTGTCCGAATTACTCTGAGATTACGGTACATGAGTGTATATATTTGTGTGTTTTGCATTTGCATTATGGAGCGGTTTGTCCGGCGGGCTGATTCTTGCCCACGGTTTCCTCGAAACCGCCCGAGTGAGGGTTTTAATCAGGAGTAGTAATCAAACTGGCTGCTGGCACTATGTGTCCATAGGCCAGGTGGTCTTAGTGGGCCCGATAAAATACCTTCCTTCCTTCCTTCCTTTAATGTCATAGTGGCTATGTTAACAAAATGTTGCAAGGAAGAGGTCATCAAAATCGCCCATGATCGTGTGTGACTAAAATAAGCATATACCTTCCATCTTTGAGGGCGACTACGGTACTGTAATCGGTCCTTGGTAGGTTCTTAGAGTATGCCTTATCTTTGATCATAGAATTTCTATGGTGGTTCCTTATGCACTATGTTTGTAATCACCTCATTACATTGAATGCTTAACTGATGTGACCTTTGTCTATCAAATTCAGATTAAGTACCCTAGATCTTCTTTGTGCATATGCCTTTGCAAATTCTAGTTGCAATTCATGGATTAAATTTGCGAGACTGACTCACAAAAATAGACACTTTCATAAACAATTTATGCCCATCGGATGCAGAATCATTTAAAAGCTGCTCTAGTTTAAAAGCGATGCACTCTGCCATCTTCTT
>JAJEKV010000763.1:0-94071 GCA_021234155.1 Isoetes taiwanensis
ATTTTGAAGATTCAGCGGCGCATACGGTGCGAAGGTTACCCTCGCGGGGGATATGTATCTTACCCGAGGCACATCAAGGGTGGTGACCTTGGGTTTGTAAATAAGCGAAAAATTTTTGTTAATATAAAGAAAATTTTGGTATGCAAATAAAGTGTCAAGCCTTGTTCCAAATAGGTCAAGAGATATCGATCCTAGCTTTTGTTTCCAATTAAAATTAGAGTTTTGAGCAAAATTGAGAACTGATCTCCTGCGTCAGCCCTTGAGAATGATTTCTACATTCTAGAGATGGGTGGTAGCGTGTGAACCATCACCAAAACAGCTCCAAATCATTAAGTGAGGGGTCAATTCTGCCTAACTTCGATGAGTTTAGTGGAGATCTGAGTCTTGAATCACCTAGAATTGAGTAATATCCTAGCCCAATTGGGACCACAATATGTCTCATCGTCGGCGGAATGATTTCTACATTTTAGAAATCGGTGGTATAGCGATGTGAACCATTCATTCTTCACTAAATGATCTCAAATTGCACAAGAGGTTCGGTAGTTGTCTTAGCATGCTCAAACCCTAGAAATATACTTTAAACTTTTGAATTTGCATCATAGCGGTTAGAATTGCCAAATTCGAGGAAAATCGGTTATCCAAAAATTAGGGTTTCAGCACCCATAAATCGTCCCCATTTCTCAATTGGCACTACGCAGAATTAAGCTCCCCCTTTGCCAAGGCTGATCTTTCCGGCTCACGGTACGCATCGGTTTGATGCGAGCCTACGCCCAGATCAATGGCTCACTGGCGATTTCGGGGCTGATTCCGGCGACAGCGAGCGATGTCACAGCATGCGCCAAATATGACTAATAAGGCGCAGAAGCTACCCGGTCCATGGTCCTGACAGCCAACAGGACCAGTGCCTCCCACCGCCGCCTGGCATCTTCTTATCCCACCGCGCCGAGAACCCAGTGGGGCAGCCTCTATCCCTCCGATGGAGGTGAGCCCATAGCTGAAACAGGAGGAAGAGCCGAAATGCTGATCTTGATATCAACAAGCGAGGAAGCAAGAGGATGAAGAAGAGTCGGTGTGAGAGGACTACCGCGGGCTTCGACTCGGACGAGAATGGTGAGGAGGCGAGAACTGATCAATTTGAAGCCCGAGCCCGAGGACATGGGGTTGCCACTTGGGCTGGGCATGCGAGCTAGCCCCTATCATCATCGGCGGGAGAGGTATCTGCACTCCTCGGCATCCGACCTCAGGAATGGGGGAGGGGAGCTGGGGTTGGACTGAACTGCTCCTGGCTACTTGCGGAGACCGATATAGACTGACTTCGTAAAAGTGGGAGACTTCAGCTTCAAGTGAGGGGAGTGGAGCACCTGGGGAGGCGGCCTCAGATATCCGAGCCTCTCTGGCTGACATAAGGCAATTGATGGGCAGCCGAGGCTGCCAGGAGGAGGAGTTCCCTGCGCCCTCCAAGAGGATGGGGGTCGGTGGAGACCACGAAAGTATCCTAATCACGGATCTTCAATATCACCCTTGCCAAGGAGAAGTCGGCCTCGGGAGGCTCGTGGCACAATTGAAGACTTCTGAGGCTCGCGGGGAAGTAGAGGTCGGCAGTCACATTTGGAGCGACCTGTTTGGAGGCCAAACAAAGCGGAGAAGCCGGCGACCTGTGACGAATTAAACGGTTTTCACCACTGGCGATGGATGGGAGAATAGCGATGAAAATTCATGGGATTGATCCCGGTGAGAAGAAGGAGTGTTTATCGCGTTGCTCGAGGCTTGGCGGGCATGCTCGAATAAACAAATGTAAAACTATCGCGTCTTAGTCAAGAAGGCAATGGCATGACCTCTTCGACTTAGCCATCCCCACTCCTTGTCCCGAGTGCTTGATGTGCGGCCCTTACATCCCGGTATGGGGTAGAGACACAGTGAGAGCCATCCGGGAGTAGCCGGTAAAGCATCATCGGGAACTTGGGTCACTTTCCGGTAGGAGTCGGCCCAAGTTAAGATTTCTTGAACCAACCCACCCCGTCTTCGTTTCCAAGACTAGCTAGACTCTTGATCAGGAGACTTTTGTATTTAAAAATTATATGATATATAAATACAATTCTCACAGATACTTTAAATGTTTTGTTGATGTATTTTGCCCCACAATTATACCAACAAACATAAACAATGCAAGAGAACAAAATGGAACTAACCATATAGCCATTAATCACTTGTGGATGCTAGAGGGCTAGAATTTAGTGGGAGCGACAAACTGCGAGAGACCTTATAGAAGAGCAAAGCCCACTTCCGCAGGACCACCGCAAGAAACCTATTTGAAGATAGGGAACCCATGACCCGGAGGAGGAGATAGCCAGATGAGGACAGACACGGGAGCGGATAAAGGCACTTGTCCGTGCAAAGCGGGAGTGGGTTCGGTGGGCAATGCTTTCGATTCGCCTTAACATCAACTTCGGAGGGAAGGAAGGGACAAGAAGAGGAGCAAGAGAAGGAGATCCCCCATCCGAATCTTAGACTCAAGTTGAACTTCGACCACTCGAGGAAGAGGAAGAGCGAGCTTCGAGGAACGAACAGAGGGAAGGCAGAGGGAACACCCCGCAGGGGCGACAAAGAGATACGGGGCCTCCGACTACCAGAAGAAGGTAGATTCATAGCAGGCAATGTATGGAAGGTCTCTAAACTGGAGCGATTCTGAGGGGGAGAACAAAAGAGGGATTGGAAGGAAAGGCATGGCTGGGTATCGATCTAAATGATGAAAATTAAATGCTTTATGGCATGAAGGATAAGGACAAAAAGGCAGATAACTGCCAGCCAACCTGAAAATAGAGCCGCCTTCTGATTTGGTGGAAGGGGTATACAAGGCACACAGCTTAAGCGAGGATGCTTGTGGGATTGAAAAAGTTTGCTTAAAGCCTTCAGCGCCATTACGCCCAAAGGGAACATAAGTCCAACATAATCACAGCTTTTAATTTGCGGCAAGGCAACAAATCGGGCCTTCGTAAATATCTGAGGAATTCATGAGGCTAAGGCCGCATGTGCAGAAGTTAGGGAGAAAGCATCTACGATGAAAATTTATACTCGAGAAGTGAATAGGAGATCCATAAGCTGTGAAATAATAAACCCTAGAATGATGTCGAAGCGAATCAAGGCTACTCGCTTACGAGTCGAGGACCTCGGAATGCGTGAACAAAGCGGTACTTCGAGGGGAGAAGCGAAGCGACGAGAGCTGTAGAGCAGCGGTCCGAGGTCAGTACGTCTTAATATGAGTGCGAACAGAGGAAGCGGCCGGAGAAAGCGGGTGTCAGCTAAGGACAAGCGGGGAGAAGTCAAAACTACTCCGCTTGATTACAATCAGCGATACTTAAGGAAAAAGAAAGCGAGGAGATTACATAAGCAGTTAACGAGTGCTTCCAGCCGAACTATGGAATGACAAAGCGCCCCTACGTCATGAGTCGCGGCTCTAGCGAGTTGGGAGGTGGGAAGCCACGTAGGACGTGACGGTGAAAGAGCCAGCGACTATAACCGGAGTGAGTGTCATATTTGCCGCGAATAGATGAATGTGAGCAAGCGGAGGCGCGATAAGGTGCAATTTCCACGGTAGGGGGAAGGCTAAAGCTAAGTCCCTTCATAGTCTTGATAGACTCGGGGAAGTAGCCATAACTTTGCATCCCCTGAATGGTTGGATGTTGAAGTTGAAGCCGCTAAAGTCAAAACTAAGACCCAAGAGCCGAAAGGTGCACATATGCATTTGGCAAGAGAATTAAGTTCCGACGCTCGATTCCGTTGTGATTAATATCGAGATGGGGAGCGGGGCGAAGGGGCATTGGCATGTATGGCGATCATAAAGGGAGGTACAAAAGGGCCAGCAGGGGCCATTATCGATCAGGGAAGCGGAAGGTGACCTCCAAACGTTGGCAAGATCATGGAGACAAATGGTAAGGAAGTTGTTCCCATCATGCGATTACATGTCAAACCATTTGTTCAAGTGCATCAAAAGTGAGCAAGTGGCATACATCTTCAAGCTTGAGATTAGTGAGCGAATCAGAAGGAAGCAAAGACAGCAGCGCTCATCAAGTTAAACCAGTATCTCGGCTAATCAGGAGTTCAAACAGTCTCTCTTTCGGATGAGATCAAAGCTGACTCCCTCACTTATAGGGAAATTAGAGAGTGGGGTAGCATAGAACCAGGGGCTATAAACCAACAAACAGGCTCCATATAGAATGACAACCAGAGGTTGGCCGGTGAAAGCGATTGCGAGGAATTTCGACCTACCGTTTCATTAGACCTAGTGTCAGCCGTTTAGGCGCCATTCTTTTTGTCAAGAGAAGGATGGATCTTTGGATATTATAGACTATAGGCAGGTTGAATAAGCACACACCATTAAAATTAAGTATCGCATCTCCGAATCGAACGACTTGATGGATCAGCTCCAAAGGTTGCAAAGATCTTCTCCAAAATGTTAAAGATGGGAGTTATCGCCAGTCAGACAGGAAGACATCCATAGGCCAGCCGCCGACGCGTTATGGGCGTATGAGTTCCGCGGTAATGCCTTCGGCTTAACATCAAAATGCCCTTAGCAATTTGGCGGCTCATGAGCGATATCTTCGTGGGAGTCACGACACCTTTGTGATTGTTTTTCTTTGACGACATTTTGAGGGTGTATAGCGGATTCCGAAGAGCACGATACAACACCTGGAAGAGTGCTAGGAAAGTTGAAGAGGCGCGGGTTGTCGCCAGGTTGTGAAGTGCCGCCGCCTTGAAGAAAGTAGGCAGGAGCATATCAGGTCATGTGATCTCGCTGAGAAGGCATCCCAAATCGCACCCGCCAAGATTGAAGATCATTCGCTGGCAAACGACCGAAGAATGTGCATGAAGTCGGTTTCCTGCGGCCTGTGTGGTACTCTGGGGAAGTTAAGTAAGGAACTTTGCTAAGATAAGCAGCCCCGGATCGTGACCGGACGAGGGCGGCAGGAAGGTGAAAGATTGGGTAGAGCATTGGCAAGAAAGCCCAAAAGGGGTTTGAATTGTTGAAGAAGCTTTTAACAAGCGGCCCGATCTTAACCCGGCCGGACCGGGAGAAAGATAAAGCTTGTAGCAATGGAATCTGATAAAGATAGCTGGAGTGCAGTATTATGCAAGAAGAGCGTGTGGTAGCATATGATTCCAGGAAGATGAACGACGCCGAGACGCCTTACCCAACGCGCGATCAGGAGTTGCTGGCTATCGTGGCATTAAGAATATGGAGGCATTATCTCTTGGGAAGGAAATTCCAATTGATCTGGAGCCATCGAGCCTCAATATGTATTCACGCGAACCACACCTTAACCCTGGTGAGGAGGATGGATGAGTTCCGGCGAATTTGATATATAGTTTAGTGGAAGTCAATCGGTAGCAGATGCGCTTTCAAGGCATCCCCCGGGATAACTAGGAGTGCATCGGTGAATGCAATTTAAACGCCTCTCAGTGACTTTGTAGGGGATTGAAGAGTCCTTTGCCAACGGATGTGGAATTCCCGAGGGAAGTATGGGTAAACTTTGAAGGAGGCGGAAGCGAGGATAAAGAGCTGAGCCTTCCAAGCATTATAAGAAGGAAACCTTTTGTTATACCATAAGAACAAGTCGCGCGCAGAATCATCGTAGGAAGTTGATCCTCCACGGACCGATAACAGCCCAATAGCTGGCCATGCGGATTCATGAAAACATATTTCAAAGTACGCAAAGACTATTATTGGCTGAGGAATGAAGAAGCAGTAGCTTCGCTACATCAAGGAATACAGCCATGTCGCCAGACAAAGCGGGCGAGTATGCCAATTCCGGGGCATTAGAGCCATTACGGCGGCTAAACGCTAGTGGGAGGTAATGTCGGCATGGATTTCATCCGCGGACCCTAAGGTGAGAGCAAGGATACCTTGATGGTAGTGGTAATTCCATTAAGTTGTCGAAGATGGCACATTTGTGCCTGCGTAACCTCACGTGATCTGACCATGGATACGCCAAAGCTCTTCACGAAAAGAGATCTTCGGGCTTCGCATGGCATGCCAGATGAGACTCATCTCCCGGGGATCCGGTTCTTTGGCCTTTTTGGCAAGACCTCTTTGGCGACGATCCGCACGGGCTATCCATGAGCACGGCATATCATCCTCGACGGATGGAGGCGGAAGCCGGACCATCAGGATTTTAGAGGACATGCCTAAACTATGTCCGGAATAAGCAAAGCATGTGGGAAGAATTTATTCACTTGGTGGAGTTTGCATACAATAGCCCGCAGGGAATCATCCCAAATGTCGCCGTTTATGATCAATTCGGCTTATCAGTGCCTAACTCCAGGCACTTGGCACAACCCCGTATCAAGGCGGTTTGCTAGTGAGATGTTGGCCGTCGTACAGACAGAGGGAAGTTCGCGGGCTATCCGCTAGCGAAGAAGTCGTCAAAAGAGCATCACCGACAAGCATTGAACAAGAAGAGAGTTCAAAGTTGGAGATGATGTTTGGCCTAAGATTAAGGTGAAGCAGTGGCTTCGGGATCGCAATTGCAAAGAAGCTTGCTCCAAGGTGTACCGGACCTTCGAGAATAGTGAAAACTAGGCAATCAAACCTACAAGCTAGACTTGCAAGACACCTAAAGATTCATAGGGTCTTCCACGTGAGTTTCTTTGAAGAAGATACATACCCCAAATCAGGCGAAGTCTTGGATTCGGCCAATTTGTTGGAAATGGCCGGAGGAACGGTGGAAATAGTTCGAAATTGATTCTTGATAAAGCTTTCAAGGAAAAACGAGGATTCCTCCAAAGATTTGGTCAAGTGGAAACACTTACCAGGTGGAAGGCATGCGTGGGTACTTAAGAAAGATTTAGTAAAGCGGTACCCACGATTTATGGAGCAATGGGACGGCAAGGTCATCTCGAAGAAATGCGGCTCGGGCATGTCGATTTGTGTAGGTTAATTCTTGTATAGTTAAGATTAATCTCACGCATGCCACCTACGCTTAGTATGGCCTGGCGTTGTCACCGGCGATGGACCGCTTACGGTGATCTCTAGGGTGGTGTAATGTCAATGTAGGCATGGACCAAGGATTTCGCTTGGGCGAAAGTGGAAGGTAGATTAGAAAGTCTCTGCCGTCCCACGGGTAGGCGACCTCGAAGAAAGGAGGTCATTGAGGAATGCATTGATAGGAAAAGCACCTTTAGCCCCATATATGCTTTGATAGGAGGAATCTATCCGCCAGCCCCTTAATGAAGGATATCCTCCACTTCCCCGGGCAACTAGAGGTGTAGGCATGGCGGCATATAGGCATGTAAGCCTTGTCTCAGCAACCATAATGGAAGATTCACCCTCTTCCTCTGTGGAGATTAGCCATGCATCCATGTAGATAGGTGGGGTGGTCACCATATAACCAAAAATTTTAATTAATAATTAAATGGTACTAACGAGTGTCGACACTGTGAGGCGGTAAAAGCTCTAGGAGGGGCAAGGAGGTCGAGCCTCAAGACTTGCAACACAAATTTTGTTGGAATGTGTTGCAAGGAATCAAGGGTACCTCGAGCGTTAATTTTAAATTTTGATAAACTTAATAGTAATGTTAAGGAATGTTGGAGTAATCTGTTAGTAATGTTGTGAATTGATAAGTTATTTTAAAATATAATAATGTGATAAAAAGTATTACCTTAAGGTATGTCGTAATAAATGTGTAAGTATTATAGTAGTATATCGCATGCACGGGTTGATTGCGGGTTAGGAAGATTCAAGGTGGGAGAAATGCGATCTTTTGAGGGCGAGCATCATTTAGTGGGGAGAATGTGACGTTCCGGCACAGTATACCTTGGGACGTATATTGTCACGGCCTGCCACGTCAGCGTACCGCCCCCGATTGATTAATACGCCAACGTGTGATAGCCAATGGGTAGCCCAGGGGGCAACTTGCTAGAATGTGCATTAGTATTAATGTGCACATTTTCCAATGTACACATTAATGAGGGCACATTTTCCATGTGGCCACTTTGATGCCAAGTGGGCCATACCCATAGGTGCAATTAATGCACATTTTCCAATGTACACATTCATTAATGTGCACACATTTCCATGTGGGCACATTTGGCCACCTAAGCCTTAAAGGCAAGTGGGCCCATTTCCAATTATCCCACATGCCAAGGATAATGGAAACCCTAGCCAACCCCTTGTCTATATAGGGTTGGAAACCCTAGCCAACCCCTTGTCTATATAGGGTTGGAAACCCTAACTAACAATTTTCGATTTTAGGGCTTTGAACTCTGTTTTTGTTGCTCCTCGACCAAACCGCATCGAACTACATTTGGGAGAATTGCAACCTTTTGGTTTCTCTAGATTGACGTTTATTGAGGATGGTCGAGGTTTCAGTCGGGAGGAGCCCCTCAAGGACCAGTATTTGGCCAATTAGATAGTCTAAACCCTATTTTAGTCATTGTATCGGGTGGGTTTAGCCTATTAGATTGGCCATAGCGACCCTCTAGATCCCTAGATAGCAGATTCTAACTAAAGAACCTAACTCTATGTGGTAGATTAGATCTTGTTCTTCGTTCTTATGTGATGTATATGGATGATGTATCTCTATGAACTCCTTGTATTGGGAAGGGGGGTAGAGACCTAAAGCTTGTAGTCGATGCTCCTAGAGTAGCCTCTCTAGCACACCTTGTAGATGCAGGCACACCGCAAGAGCCACGGTTGGTGTGGGTGAAGGGGCAGACCGGCTTATAAGGAGGTTCATGTTCCGACTCTTGAAACGACCCTATGGTGTGTTATGCGCGAGGGTCATTTGGACTAGGTCTAATGGCTTGCTAGCGTGTGGGCAAGGCATGGGCCTCGGCTGCCTCGTGGAGGTGGTGAATATGACCTTCCATTGAGTTCAAGTCGGTGGGCGGTGGCCCTCTAGTCACCTTTGAGTGGGCATTGTAGATCCTCGGAGGGAGAGATCCCACACACCCATCGGGCGGGAGATGTAACCCGGGGATATAGCCCCTCGGCTATGCATCCGTGGCGGGCTCTGATCGGGTCTGAACACTTTTCAACCTACCACCGCAAAGTGTGCAGGGGGAGGGGCGGATGGAGTGGACAACCCTAGGCCATGTTCTTATACCCGCCCAAATCCATTGCCATGAATTCATGCCGCAGAATGAACTTTCTCGTGGGGGACCTAAGCCACCATCCCTTCGAATCGGAGCCTTGGGTAGGATTCCCATGTGATGTGCTGATCTTGTCTATGCAGATATGTGGAGGACCATCCTTCGCGATGGTCATATGATGTTGATGTATGTACTAACGACATGTATGTTTACGCTTAGCGGCTAGGTAGGCCCCACGAGGAGACGGGGTGCAATGACCCTTCCATTCTTCCCACCGGGAAACCCGGCCACGCTGCGGTTCTGCGATTAATCGTGGAGGGCCCCGTATTAGCATGGAGCTGGTATGGGGATGAACTCTTTGTTTGTATCACGGTGAGAGCAATCAGATACTTTGAAGGACGCCACATCGCCTTTGAAAAGGAAAAAGGGTTAAGATCTTTTTCCTTTGCTTCTTTCTTTGCTTCTTCGTCGATTTTTATAAGTCATTCTAGGCCCTTTTAAGCTAGGCAAAAGGTCTAAAAGGACATTTTCGAAAAGGTGCTTCTTGCCTTTAAAATAAAAGTAATTACAGATATCTGAAAATTGATGATCTAAACGAACACCAAATCCTTTGTTACATCCGGGGCAACATGGATAATGTTAACACCAAACCTTTTGTTACATCCGGGAACCTTATGTGTAATATTGCTTGAAAAGGCTTTGCTTCTACCCCATAATTCACTAAATGGAAACTTTTGAAGAGGATAAAATTGCTCATTTGTAAGGCTAGATACAATCTTATTTCAAGTTGTTTGAAAGGGTTTTATTCTGGCCCCATAAGTCGATAAATGGGCATCTTGAGGGCTTTGAAGATGATCTGAAATTGTTCTGTTGCAAGGCTAGATACAATCTTATTTCATTAGTGGATCCTGCATGCTGTCTGCAAAAAGGAATAGTTTCGTTAGTTTCTCAGCTTTCATTCACTTGTGAAACATAAATATCATAAAATTGCTAAATAAAAACATCAGCCATATTTAACATTTACATTTTGGCTTCATGTGGTTCATGCCTTTGATATGCTTCAAGATTCTCTAAAAGGTTTTCATGTGTCAAATGCAAGCAGCCCAGAGATGTGACAGAAAATAGAATTTATATGCCATAGATAAATAAATGCAACTGTTTAGAGATTTGTTGATTTTGCCAAAGATAATCATTCTCTCAACATTTGCATTTGTAAGGCATCTATAGAATATGCTTACCGACATAGACTTGGCATCATACAGACTTGGCGGGGAGATGCCATGGTCCCCTACAAACAAATAACAATTAGATATTAATAATTGAAGTTAATCGATACTTCACATAAACATCATGTGCGACCAGAGTAAAACATAGCCTAAGAGAGAAACCATGAGAATGGAGTGGAGCACACTGTACTTCCTTCTATTAAATCAATCATACATTATGGATAGGGAGCAAAGGCCAAAAGGATCAGAGACATATATCAATCTTTGTGGCATAGAATTAAACACCTACCAGATCAAAGATGCTTTGGCGGTTTTGTAAACCCCAAGGTAAAATGCCGCGAATTTTTCCAAATGTTGAAGCCCATCCAATGACTCCCTAGAAGATAAGCCATGCATCCTCAAGGATTTGGGTTAAATTACGGACAAAAAGCGTAGAACAAAGAACCAAGAAATTTACCCAGCAGGAAGATGCTCCAAAACCCATCAAAATCGGTTTAAGATTAAACCCACCACTCAAAATAAATCTTGAACTATGGATATAGCCAATCCTAAGAAACGGAAACCTCAAAATCGCAAACGGACATGCATTTTGCACAACTTGCATTATGATAGTAAAGACACTTTAATAATATGGATAAAACACCATGTGTTTAGGCACATATACCGGAGAAGCTTGGTCTCGGAATATTGTCCCTCTTGCCATGCTAGAAAATTGCCAAACACAACTATATCATTCTCAAGTAGCGACCAATTTTGTTTAATAAGCTGCGCCTTTAGACTTATGCATATAGCATGCCGTGAGGTCCAGGCAATGATATAGATTCTTCGCCTTCAATTTTACAAATGAAGTTCGCGGGCCATTTGCTAAAGATTTTCCAATGTTGTGATTTGTTTGTTTTTAAACTTTAAAAGTTCCAAACCTGGTTTCTATTTAAACATGAGGAGCCGCGGCGATAAGCGATGGCAATGGGGTTCGTGGAGGAAGCCGCAGAGTGAAGTGAGGAGCCGGTTTTTGCGGTGGGCCTTTTCCCTCTGCTGTCATTCACCTTTTCCTCTTGTGGTTTGTGCAGAGATTTAGAGTGAAGTTGGAGAGAAGGAGAGCTTTGCGGAATCCAACATACCTATTGAAGAATAGCTATGGCTACTCAGGATTTTCTTGTGAATAACAGTTTGAAGTTTTAAGATGGAGTCCATTGATTGGAAGGTATTCAAGAAGATTTTTGGAGGCTTTTCCAGATTATCTGTTTGTTACTTAAGAGGTTGGTTTTCCCCGGATTCTAAGCCCGTGTCCTTAAAAGCGGATCGGATTCATCTTGTTGTTCATATATGGCATTGTGGTGCCGATTCTTTTCATTGGAATTCAAATTCCCATTTTACATGTGAATATGTATAGCGATTTTGTATTTGTGAGGCCGCATGCCATGACGAAGCATGTGCTCCGGGCTTAGGCTCAGAGCAAAGCAAGCAAGCAAAGCAAGCACGGAAAAAGTGTGTCCCAAGTACAACAAATGAATGTTGCTTTTTCGGATTCTAAGTAGGTTTAGAGTTTATGCATGCAAAGCCTATTTATGTTTGTTGTGGTAGATCCATCTACTTCTATTATTTATTATTATGTTTTTTTTTTTTTTTTTTTGAGGGTAAGAGTATGATATATTAATTAATAGTAAATATTATACAAGTATCCCTTGTATGGGATTATAGGGGAAGAAACCCCCTCACCGTAATCAATCATGGAGTAGCCTCTGCAAATCCTGGTCCCGATTATCCTCGGATAACCAATGACACTTGAAAAACAAGTAGAATCCTTGAACTTTGCCAATCCTGTCTAGAACTTTTGTTGTAATTACGTCCAAACTTTCGATGATGAGCTAACACCATAAGGGCCACCTCCAAATTGAAAATATTTTCAACTTATCCAAAGAAAAAGTGTTGCCCACACCAAGGCAATTCCCATCTATGTTTCCAAATTGCCCCTGAACAATGTTAACAAGAGACGCTTGAAAGCATTTCTCCATTTGATACCACTACTATCCCAGCCATTGTAGTGCATTCACACCAATGAGGGGGCTCACCTATCCCCTAAGTCCTAACAGCTTTGGGACAAAAAATAGATGTGTAAGGGATTCCTCGATGTGCGACCCAAGTGGGCAAGCGGTCATTAAGACCGGATCCCCTTTGATAAAGTCTCACCATAGTGTTGAGGCCCCACAGTTTTCCAAGCCACCCATCTAAAGACTTGCAAACGTTTTTGAGCAAAAGGGTTGCCCATGAACCAACTAAAAAGCCGTAGCTTGAGCAACACTAACATCCAACTTTGCCATTTTGCTTTTTTGAGGAGCTGATAAAGAAGGTAGAAATCATCGACAACATATTTCTCTTTCCCCTTACAGCCCAACGGTCCTCGGGCCATCCTTACGAGGCGACATCCAAGGTGGCACAATTTCATAGAAGATCTTCTGTCTCCCTCCCCCAGCATTATGTATCCTATTCTTGAAGCGACATCAAGAGAGCCACCTCATACCATCCCATAGATGCCCCACTGGTAAATCTAGATTGCCTCCATTTAATGCTTGAAAATGAGAGGGTATCCAAGGCTGGGGGGTCTATTCCTGGAGTAGTTTAGATCTGTATGTTCAAAAAATGCTTAGCTTACCGGATGCCTCCCTATCATGTATCCATAGTTATTAGTTGGATACAGTTCAAATAGACTTTGAACTTCCTCCAAGCTTCAAGTGTATGTGTTTCTTTTGATATTAACCGAGATGTGCCCATAAGGAGCAATTTTGTAGCTAAAAGAAGGCACCCAAGTCATCTCGGGCAGGGATGGCTTACCTTTTAATGTACATCGGCTGAAGCCAAGACTTGATGAAGTGCAACGGTGGGGGTGATACCATACAATGCTCTCCATACATATTTCAAATTTAGCACTTTTGTGTTTGAGTAACCAAATCTTTGCATCCCATTCCTCCATCCCTTTTTGTCAAATACACATTTCTGCCCATGCCACTTTATGCATTCCCCCATATGAACTTTGTAATAATGGATTGTATTTGACTGTAAATACCCTTCTGAGCCACAATAGCCGAGGAGTAGTAGATGTGGGATGTATAGCTAGAACTGCCTTAGCAACTGTTATCCTACAAGCACTAGAGAGACCTTTGGCTGACCATAAATTGATTTTCTTTCTCAAGTGATCCAGAATAGGCATCCATAGTCCTTTCAAGTTATCCGAGAGGACTAGGGTAGGCTGACTTGGTTACCTCATCTTTGGGACTCGGCAGAGATTATTCACTCTCGGGTCCACAACCTCCTCAAAGGGCCATATAACATCACATTTTGATGCATTGAGCTCGATCCCTGATATTTTTCCAAATGCACCCAACACTTCATGAAAGGACAGAAAACTAGAGTCATCAAACCTAAGGAACATGAAAGTATCATCTGCATACTGCATAATTGTGAGCTTGTCCTGAGAGTCTGGGAGTTGAAGACATGTGAGGGTGCCCTCAAATATCTTAGATTCCACCATCTTGGTAAGTAGATTGGCAATGATTAGGAAAAGATAGGGTGCCAGGGGGCAACCTTGTCTAATTCCCCTTCGTAGCTCAAATAGTCCTGAGAGCTGCCCATTGACAAGAACTGATGCTGAGGCAAATTTGTTCAAGCCCAGGGACAAGTCAACAAATGAGGCATCAAAGCCCATAGACAACATAATATCCTGGAGTCCCCTCCAACGAAGGGTGTCGTAGGCTTTGCGAAAATCCAGTTTAACAAATACACACTCTTGTTTAGAAAGCTTACACCAATGTAGGCCTTCTCTTGCTGCAATGAAGTTATCCAAAATATGTCTTCCTGGCAAGAACGCTGTTTGTTCGACCCCAATAACTCTACTAAGAATAGGCTTCAGCCGGTTGGCAATTATCTTCATAATCACCTTGTAAAGCACATTAGTCAAGACAATGGACCTCCATTCACTAGCAACCTTCGGAACCAGAGAGATAAAACCATTACACAGAGCTGGATGCAGATATCGGGCCTCCCAGACTCCCCTAACTACCTTAATGCGAGTTGGTCCAAGTAGATCCCAGAATTCTATAAAAACTCCTGGCGAAAAATTAAAGGCCGGGATTTACGAAGAGAGGAGAGGCTCCTAAAGATTTCATCGTCCCCTAGGTTCCGCATTAGGCTCCTGTTATCATTTTCTGAGATTTTAGACCCCCAATGTATCTTTTCCAGCCATAATTGAAGTATGGGGACATAGTCGTTGGGAAGAGGGTCCTCCGGAACATATTCTGAAAGCTATGCCTCACATATGTACCAATCCCATCATACGCCCAATTGTATTCTCGTTGATCATCGATGATGGATGTATCCATTTTTCGCCAATCGGCCCCAAAGAAGTCGAAGAAGTGCTTGGAATTCTCATACGTGTACCACTTTGTCTTGGATTGCCCCCTAGCTTCCTCTTCTTCAATTGTCTTAGCTCGCCCACAAGATCGCCCAAAGAGTGGAGGGTAGCGGGGATCCGAGAGGAGGTCTTGCTTGGTGATTCTGAAATGGGTCAGAAAAATCGCTTTTTGTTTTTCTCGAACTCCATAGCCCTCTCCTCGCAATGTTGTTAAAAACCCGCTTTTTTTTTTTAAAGTACCTTTTATAAAAATCCTCACTTTTTTAAAGGATTTTTATAATTTGGCATGGCCAAAAAAAAAAAAAAAAAAAATTGCACATTCTTTGTCTTTATTGGATATATGCTATAGTTAAAATGCATAATTTTACTACAAGTTACAAGATGTAGCATGTCAACAAGTAAATAAAAATGTATCTTCTATTAGAAACTATTAAGTTCCCACAAAGATATCATAGTTGTTTTGCCATGCAACTCTTAAGAAAGTTCGGAAAAACATTATTATAGAGATTAAGAAATATAAGAATTTCATATATACAAGGATAAATAAGTTCAAGAATATCATATATTTGAATAAACAAAATCACAGTCTAAGGATTTTTAAAGATTTTTAAAGATTTTTAAGGATTTTTAAAGATTTTTAAGGATTTTAAAGATTTTTAACGTATTTTATATGAAATACGTTTTTAAAGATTTTTTTCCAAAAATTTTAAAAATCTTCAAAAAATCTTAAAAAACGCGTTTTTTTTGTTCTTTTTGACGCATTTAACTCCATAGCCCTCTCGGCACCATTTTTAATCCAACCCTTAATCTCTTTAGTTTCTTGTATCCAAGCCTTCATGCTTGGCACCCCATCTTGCTGGTGACGGGATAGAAGAAAGGCTCGAAAATTGTCACAAAAGGCCGATTTCCCGATGAGAGAGGTGTTTTTAAAAGGAACATTCCCAGTTCTTCTAACAAAGGAGCTTCTTTGAAGGCCAGTTTTTGAGGGACATGATCAAACTGGGTGAAAACCAAATCCCCTTCAACAAAACATCTGTCTAAGAAGCCGGCTGACTTATTGGCAAGGTAGAATCATCCAATGCTTGATGAAACCCGATCATGTCCTTTTTGTTTATTGGACCAAGAGAACAATGTATTAGAGGGCGGGATTAAAGCAAAGCCCACATTGTCAAGTAAGGAGTTCCATGAGGTATTTTCCTTAGCAGATAAATTCTGTGGAGACCAATTTTTCTGGTCCCATACATCGGTCATGTTTAGATCCCCCCCCCAAGAAGCCAATTTTCCACCACCGTGAAAGTGATCCAAATCTCAATGTCTTTCCACAGTATGGCCCTTTCTGCAGGTTTATTAGAAGCGTAAATATTGATAAGGCCCCATCTGCACCCTCGTGTTTCAAAGACCACAGCCTGCCATCTGCCATTTGTGCCCCTATACCGAAGTTTGACATTTTGTCCATAGTAAAGCTGTGCCACCAATTATAATATTCTCACGCTACATCCATGAATTTAGTAATTATAGCTTCAAGCCAGTCTTATAGTAATCAGCAAGTTTATTTATTTCCACTGTAAATCCTACGTCCCGAAGCTTGACTACACTCCGGAGTCTCTTGCTCTTTTGCTTACACCATTAACAACGGGGTTAGTCACACGGACTAAGTGGGGGTTGAGGTTCTAGTGAATGCCTAAGCATAAACAACATAATGCATCCATCTAGAAATAATAACTTAACCTTACCATAGCCTCGCCCCTGAAACTCAAGTTAGTAATCCATACAAGCATGTCCCACAATGCACAATTTGCCCATGAATATTTACTACATAATACAACCATTGTAATTCAATGCAAAATGTTCCAAATAACATAATAATAACTTGTCAACCATAGCAACATAACAACAACCAATATTCTCTGGGTCTAAGCATGGTCAACTCAGCTGATCAGGCTAGTGACATAGAGGCGGGGTAAACCATGTATGTACACACCCTTCCACGCTGCGTTCAGCATTGAAGGGCCACTTAACTGTGCAAGACGTTGTACCCTAAGGTGACAACGGCTGATGTTCAAATAATATACCATACACATGTTACTGTGCAATAACCGCGAGTCTAGACCATCACACTTAGACTACGGCCACAGAGGTCTATCACAGATAATCCAAATATATAAAGCACATTGCATAGTCCAAGTATGTCATAGCATATTTTATAAAATTTCCAAACCAAGGTTTCAATAACATATTCACATAACACATCACTATCATTAACATTAATCAACACAAACCATTGCATCCAACACATTTAAATTAAAATCCCCTTGAAACCCCTTTGGTTTGTGTGCATATCACACGGGGGATTACTCCGGGCATCGAGAGCTGTCGGATAGGCATATTTGCCCTTTATTCCTCAATCTGGACCGTACGTAGTGATCCTCGTTTGTGGGGTATGACTGTACAAGTTTTTGTATACTGTATATTGAGGTTTGCAAAATACTATAAGGTTTGCGGCAATGTACTTAATGGTGTTAATTTTGTACATGTATTGTAAGTTTTTAGGGGCTCTCGCTGCCCTACGTAACCCCCCGTGTGAATATGCACCCAAACCAAAGGGGGTTTCAAGGGGAATTTAATTTAAATGTGTTGGATGCAATGGTTTGTGTTAATTAATGTTAATGATAGTGATGTGTTATAATAAAAAAAAAATTGGTCCCTTCGGGCCCTAATAAACGCCTTCGGGCACTAAGGATAGCATATTTGCATGTAGACTTAATTACACAAACATGTAATAATAGATATACAAGTTATTTGATACGTCTTACGGTGCATGTTCGAGTTTTAGCATGTTCCTATACCGCAAGTTCTTGTCATGCCCTACATTTTAAAAGAATCTCTTGAGAATACTCTAAATTCATAGATTCTCTAAGATTCTACCAAGGTTCTCTTGGAGGTTTCGTGGAGATTCCTATAAATTTTATAAGATTCCCTCTAGATTCCATTAGATTTTCATAGATTCTCCAAGATTCTATGAAGATCCCCTTAGATCCCTTTAGATTTTATGAGATTGCCCTAGGTTCCTTACATTATATGAGATTCAAATAGATTCTATAAAGATTCCCCTAGATACTCTAAGATTTCATCAATATTTTCTTAGATTCCCTTAGATTTTATGAAGATTTCCTTAGATCCCCTAGATTTTAAGAGATTCCCTTAGACTCGTGAAATATTTTCCTAGATTCTCTTACATTTTATGAGATTTTTTTAGATTCCGTTAGATTCTCCTGGATTCCTTTATATTCTAGGACTTTTTAGAACATTCTAAGACTTTCTGGAACATTTTGAGACTTTCAAAATATCCTAGAACTTTCTGGAAGTATTTCCCTAGATTCTCTTACATTTCCATAGATTCCCCTACATTCTAGAACATTCTAGAACTTATTAGAACAATTTGGAACTTTCTGGAAGAATTTTCTTCCATTCCCTCCAGATTCTCTTATGTTCTATAATTTTCTAGAATATTTTGGAACTTTCTAGAAGATTCTAGAGCTTTCTAGAACATTCTAGAACTCTTTTGAACTAGTTAGAATGTTATACTCTATTTTATCTTAATGTTACCCTTAAGTATATTTGAAACATAAATTATTTAAGGAATTAATGGTTGGTTTAGTGGTTAGAATGGGGGGTTGGGGGGTCAATGACCAGGGTTCAAATCTCACACACAACATAAAAATTTTAAACGCCTTTTCTTAAGGGATGAGCATTGAACGTGGGCCATAGGATCTTGGACCCGATCAAGGGTCGAGATCTCATCACGTGACAATAATTAAAGCAACATGAGCCGTAGGATCTGTTACATATAATTCTCAAAGTCATGTGCACTGTAGGATATGTGCTAAGCCACGTGAGCCGTAAGATCCTGGATCGATGATCAGGATCAAGAACAATCTGGACTGCAGGATCTATTACATATAATTCCCAAAGCCATGTGCACCGTAGGATGTGTCCCAAAGCAACGTGAGCCGTAGGATCTCGGACCGACGATCAGGATCAAATCAACCTGGACCGTAGGATCGCTTACATATAATAATCTATATACAAACTCCCAAGCCATCTGGACCGTACGATACGTTCTAAAGCCACGTGAGCTGTAGGATCTCGGATCAAAGATCGGATTGAGGGGGACAAACATAAGAACATATAGATAGATATAAAAAAGGAGTTTTTTTGTTTTGCAGGCAAGACATGAGGAAGGCAGCCACATTATCTATAAAATAGTTTACAGATAATGTGGTTGCCTTCCTCATGTCTTGCCTGAGGAAGGCAGCCACATTATCTATAATATAGATAATGTGGCTGCCTTCCTCATGTCTTGCCTGCAAACCAAAAAAACTCCTTCTTTATATCTATTATTACATGTTTGTGTATTGCTAGAGGCAACATGCACCATAGGCATGCATATTTCTTTAATGGGATTTGGAGTAACCCAAGTTCGATTCCTGGAGGCCTTCAACCCTTACATAGCCATATATCTCCTCATATAAAATTATGTGTGTTGTTTTTTGGTGACATGGCAAGGAAAAGGTGACGTGTACGAGGGGATTAATTCCAGGTGGCTGGAGTGTTGGGAGTTGGGATGTGACGGAGGGAGGAGAGCGTGAGTGAGGAGAAGAGCTATACTGTGAAGGGAGAAGCCGGGCGGAAGGAAATTTGGACTAGGTGGGGAGCTAACCGGGACGGTGAAGGCGGGGAAAGGTTGTGGAAGAACCGCGATTTGTTTCTATTCTGTTACATATGGTATTTTGGTGTTCTTGGGTTGAAAACACACATGATTTGGGTTGCTAGCTGCTGTTGGAGGCAGACGTAAAGTGGGCTGTCTATAAGGAAGAAAGGTGAAGAAGAGAACAGAGGTAAGGCTTAAGAAAGTAGTCTGTGTAATTACAATGTAATAGTTAAACGTGCGATGCTCGAATAGAAAGTTAAGGTGGATAGGTGGAATCAAATTCGAAGCCTCGGGCAAACAATTCCAAATGCAGCTGGCAAGATAAGATTGAAACATGTGGATGCATGTGATATAGCTTGAAAATTTAAAGGTTTTGGATTCCGACTTGGTTTCATGCAGGACACACAATTGAGCAAATGTACATAGAACGAATGCATCATGTTCTTCTATGTTTTGTGACTTGCAATGTATTAATTCATTTAGCCTTTCGTGAATGTGTCAAGTCGTTAGTTCTTGCTACTTTTAGTAACCTTGCATTTGTGAAAAGCAGACAAGAGTGAATAAAACTGTTCAATGCAGAATTGTCCGTGCTGCTCTTCCAGAACTGAAATTGTGTATGATCTGATTTGCTAGTTAGTATTGGAAGCAAATATATAAAGCGCATCAAATGAGGAAAGAGAATCAAGAAGGACAACCAAAGTGAGTAGTATGTGGTTTTGTTTTTTTGTTTAATGAGTGATCCATTATTAGACCTGTCATGTATCTATCATATCCTTAGCTGTGGAATCTTGCGGCGAACAAGTTCTAATGCATCTGTTCATTTAGCCTCTCGTCGATATGCCAGCCCATTAGTTGTTGCTTGAAGCGAAGACATCATCGATTAGACGAAAATCCATGCTATCAAATCTTACTCTTTTTCTTCTCATGTGACTTTTAGCAATTTCAGAGGCGTCTACTACTAGTTAAGCTTGAATAGCTGGTTCAGAAAGAGGTAGTTCGAATCAGATATGAGATTAAATTTTACTGACATAGTATAGTGCAAGGCATTTAGAAAGTTTACGCATAGCAATAGATGCGCTGTAGGCTCAATAACACGACTTGGGTGTATAGGTACAGATGTGACTACTAGTGATGTGGCTAGACAGCCAATAGAAGTGATTTTAGAAATTTAGAACCTGCCTAATTGGCTGAGAAAGGGATAGTTTGAAATAACTGTAGAAATTACATTGATAATTCCCTCAACAAAACAGAGTATTGTTCAGTATGCGATTTGCTGGTGTTTAAGTGAATTTAGACTCTTGGATTTAGTCTCTTGCTGGTGTAGAAGAGTGGTATCGTGTAAAAAATATTGTTGCAGGACTTGTAGAGTTCTCTTACTTCACTTAAGAAGTGTAAAGAGCAACAAAGTTTATCAGGTTTGTAATGTATTTTTTAAGTCCCTAATATCCCGATTTGTGTTCGATTCTTTGCAAAGGCTTTTTCTTGCTAATATAGTGAAAGACACTTTTTGAATTGAACGCACTAAGAATGTGTTGTGAGGCCTATGTATCCTTTGCTGAACAAAGTAGTACAGAATGCTCTGCATTTTTCCACAAGCCCGTGTAAGTTCTTCACTTAAATCCTTTTCTTAATTCACTCCTCTGTCTGAATGGCCTGCGCAAAAAGACGACTTCTTTGTGAGCATCCAGCTTCATTCATTTTAATAACAGATTGTTATAGGAACATGATTTGCCTTTGTATTTGCTGTTTGAATCAAGACATCTAAGTTGCAGCCAAAATGGGCTGCCATATTTAATGGGCACTATGGGACATGTTAAACCACATGCAGCATGATATGCCAGCTTATATAGTTTTTACAGCCTTCTTAATGTGTATCCTTACTATTTGCATTTAACGTCGTCCAAATCTACCTTCTATCCATGCATCTTGCAAGGCTATATCTTAGACATAAGACCTTGGGTGCGCTGATGTTAGTTTTTGTGCTCTGTGTGGTTATTTATAGGAACATGATGTCTGAACATGATACTATGCAAAATGTTATTGCAGGATTCGCAAAGTCCTCTTGCTTCGCTTAAAAAGTCTAAAAAGCAACAACGATTCGCAATTACAAAAAGGTTTAGACCCGATCTTGCGAGACTGTATTCTAAATATCAGGTTTGTAATTTATTATTTAAGTCCCTAATATCATCATTTACATTTAATTCTTTGCAAAGGCTTTTTGTTGGGAACATAGTATAACACACTTTTTGAATAGACCTGGCTCTAACTGCATTTTGATGTCGAATCTAGTAAAGTTGAGCAAATTAACCAAGAGGAATCTATTTATTCTATACATTTCTACGTGAGGCCTATGTATTCTTTGCTAAACAAAGTAGGTCAGAGCATTGGAATGTAGAGTCCACGTGATTTATTTTTTAAACTGGATTGGCTACATTTTATGTCAACGTCATAGGTAGCATTTTAAGCATTTTTCCACAAGCCTGCGTAAGTTCTTCACTTAAATCCTTTTCTTAATTCACTCTATCTAAATAGCTTGCGCAAAAAAACTTCTTCCTGGCCATCCAGCTTCGTTGATTTTAATAACAAATTGTTATAGGAATATGATTTACCTTTGTATTTGTTGTTTGGATCAAAACATCTAAGTTGCAGCGAAAATGGGTTGCCATATTTATTGGATGTTATGGGAGATGTTAAACCACATGCAACATGACATGACAACTCATATGGTTTTTGCAGCCTTCTTTATGTGTATCTTTGCTATTTGCATTAAATGTCGTCCAAAACTGCCTTCTATCCATGCATCTTGCAAGACTATATCTTGGACATAAGATCTTGGGTGCATTGATGTTAGTTTTTATGCTATAGATTGGATTGCAGAAAGATTGGATTACAAGTTGCTGCTATAGATTGGATTACAGAATGCAGAAGCATACTCAAACAAATACATGACTTTAACTTTTAGACTCATTTCCACGAATCTTCCATTCCAACTATCGATGCAATCTTGAACGTATATAACACTTCCACGTTGTAAATCATATGACCATATTTTATATTTTTTGTTGCTATATATAATTGTTCGAGGCTTTCAACTACTTGAAATCAAACAACATAAATTGCATCAAGATATATAGCACCATCAAAATTTAATCACTACAAGCTTGCAACTACGTCAAATCAAACAACATGAACTACATCGATTCTTTGACCATTCGAATTATAATGAAGCAACTATTTCTGTTTCTAGATATATAGAACATACGATTTCCATTCCTCGCTCACATACATCACAAAAAAGCCTTCAAACTATAGCGGCGGCAACGCCGCCGCAAGATTATCTTGTAATTGTTATATGATTTGTTTCGTCATATTATTATTATGATCATCTTATCTTATGCACTGTAGGATATGTGCTAAGCCACGTGAGCCGTAAGATCCTGGATCGATGATCAGGATCAAGAACAATCTGGACCGCATGATCTATTACATATAATTCCCAAAGCCATGTGCACCGTAGGATGTGTCCCAAAGCAACGTGAGCCGTAGGATCTCGAACCGACGATCAGGATCAAATCAACCTGGACCGTATGATCGCTTACATATAATCTATATACAAACTCCCAAGCCATCTGGGCCGTACGATACGTTCTAAAGCCACGTGAGCCGTAGGATCTCGGATCAACGGTCGGATTGAGGGGGACAAACATAACAACATATATATGTTAGATATAAAGAAGGAGTTTTTTTGTTTTGCAGGCAAGACATGATGATCATCTTAGTTAAATATGTATTATGGTTGTTTTTTTACCAAGCTTCTCTTTAAATTGGGCGCCCGCCCAATTTGAGCCAAATTTGGGGGCTATTTGTTTAAATATGATGCCTGATTAGATATCTTTATCAAAGCTCTCTGAACTTGCTTTCCAACAAGCTAAAAAACGTCGTAAACGGAGTCCAGAGTTAAAAGTTATACCAAAAAATCAGCCTGGAACCCTGCAAATTGGGTGCCCGCCCATTTAAGGGGTCCCAAGGTGGCAGAATAGAACTTTTGGCATAACTTTTGCATTCGGACTCCATTTTCTATGTTCTTTAGTTTGTTAGAAAGCTTGTTTGGAGGGCTTTAATAAACATCATAATTAAGTATAATATTCATATAAATGAGCTCCAAATTTGGCTCAAATTGATCCGCCCAGTGTGCAAGGCAACACCATCCAGGGCAAATTGGGTGTCTGCCTAGTTTGGCCCTTGGGGAAAACGTTTTGCCATGCCCAGTTTGGCCCTTGGGACATAATCTTTTGTTCTAACCGAACTTTTATTGCTGTGCGGAATCAATGGCTACGAGAGTCTTGACAAATCGAGAAGTCGGCTCCACATGAGGGAGGAGGGAAATAAGTCACTGAGTTCCCAAGAATTCATGGAGAGAATGGAAGGTTTGAAAGATGCTGCCCCCAGCAAGCTCAAACACAGATTGAAGAACCTAAAAAAATTCTGCCAGATGAAGAGCAACCTGGAATTATGTGATTATCTATTCGACTATTTTGGCATATAGAATAGAATAGAATAGTTTTTGGCATATAAGTAACTCCAAACTGGGCGCCTACCCAATTTCAGGATGCATTACTATACATTTAATCATAATGCTATATGCTCCATATGTTTGTAAACGATATCTAATGAATTAAATTTAGATGTTTTTTTTTTTTAAGGACGTCAGACTTTATTAATAACACTCCATCATAATATATAATACAATGCAGAGACAGAAATAAAAAACCCAGTGGACAATCAGATCCAACTGAGCAGAGCCACCCGTCTAAGCATGACAATATAATGCAATTCACACTATTTTCCTCTCCTACAAAAAGAAGACTAATATATAATCATATTTATAGAAAAGTTACTTTAACCAGGTCGAACTTCCACATCCATAGAATCATTAACAGCAACTTGATATGCTCCCTGGTGTCTCAATGCCACTGAATCAGGAACATCCACTGTAACAATCGTAGCAGATACTGGAGCTACAAAGTGGACTAACGCAGATTGAGGAGCCGAGCTATTTTTGCGATGGACAAGTTTCTTCAGGCGTGGAGTAGACCATCCTTCTTCCAATAATACTTGCTTGTGAGGAATGTCCTGAAGACGATAGTGTTGATCCTCATTAAGAGGGTCTACTGATATAGACTGAGACGGAGATGCACTAGAAGAAGGCGATGGTGCAGAAGTAGCTAGAGAAGAAGGCACAAGAGCTGGTAATACTGGCGGATTAACTAGTGCAGAGGCAGATGAGGAAGAAGATGATACAACATGGCATTCGAGTGAAGTGGCTGCTATGTGACATGGGATAGGAGCAGTTGAGAAGATAGAGACAAAAGTATGCCTAGACCTGTAAGTAGCGAAAGCCTCAACATTGGGAAACATCTTGGCAAGCTCAGGTCCATTCAGCAGACGTAGTTTGTACTTGAAAAAAAGTGGGCCACTCTTGACGACTACTGACTGAGGAATAGAAACACAAGTAGGAAGAGATACACAAATTCGAGGACCATTAACAATAGAATGGGCAAGATGCATACCCAATCCATTGGCAATAGCAATCATAAAATCAGACACTTGCAGTTCTAGTGGAAAATCCTCTAAGGCAAGCCAACAAGGCATGCGCAATGCACCAGACTTACTTGGCAAGAATCCAGGAGAATACACCTGATATAGAAGATAATGTCCCCAAAGAGGATCAACACCACGCTCCACAAGCCTGTCAACTGCAAGTGAAGAGTCAAACATGACCAGGAAGAAACTATTATCTTTATCCAAAACTTTTAGAGACGCATAGTGAGGAAGCCCCAGTCTCTGAAGGTGATGCTTTAGCCTGAATCCAACTATCCTGAGATCCAAAAACTGTCCAGTGAAATGGCAAACAACTGCATGAGACACAAGGTTCTGACCACACTGCAAATGAGCATTATGATCAATTTCAATAACTGATATGCCAGCCTGTGTAAAAGCATTTGAACACTGTTGTGCCTCATAAAATACACCCTCAGGAGGCAACTGAACATCCATACTGTCATCTTGTGCTTGTAACACATTTAGATACGATCTCAATTCTTTCTTGTTATTCTGTACCATAATATTCAATGCAGCAGAAACACGAGCAGATTGCACAATGGATGTCAAATTTAGATGTTTGTCTCACATCTTATGTTATTATATCCATTTATGTTGTATTATACACACATTTATGAGCATTTGAGATATATATGGACTTACAAGAAGTCCATATATAATGAAACTGTGCTTTATGGGCTCCTATAACAGCAGAAGCATAACAATGTCAGCGCTAACAACAATAATACATCGAACTACCTCGAAGGGTAGTGCATCCATACATCCATAGATACAATAGAGATAAATATATGCCATAAAACATGAGAGCTCCTACCCAAGGCTCATACTCATGGGGTGGTAGACTGATGGCTAGGCCACAAGATAGATCAGACCGAGGCATAACGATGGCGGGGCTGGCTATAGACAATGGCTAGGTTTGACCACTCCATCCGCCCCTCCTGTGCATACTTTGTAGATGGGCTAAATCGGGCTCTGGCATGACTATAGCCTGCCGGATATGCAATATCATGGTATCACCCATCGAGACTACTCCGGGTTGCATCTCCCCGGTCCGATGAGGCAGGAAAGGTTGCATCTCCCTTCCCGGGATCTAGAGGCTCCATGGGCGACTAGAGAATCGCGGCGACACACGATTCTTACTCGACTGAACCCCCCAAAACAAGAGCCAGGCCGACACCTGCAACTCTTGAGAGGCAGGGCAACACCATTGCATCAGGAGGTGTCGGACCCATACCCGGCCCACTCGAAGTGACTGGCCATAGGTCTAGCCCGCTATGGGTCCCAAGTAGCCGTGCTCAGTAGGGATCTCGCTCCATTTTGCTTCTAGCCCCATTATGAGTTGCTAAGTCACATCATAGCCCCCGTAGCCCGGTGGGTTCCTATACACAGGTCGCATATAATAGGAACTAAGGGGTCTAAACTAGGAGCATCACTAAGTAATGGCTACTAGGTCTCTACCCCCTTCCCAATACAAGAAGAGCAAACATGATCAACCAATATCACATATCCACAGTTTCTGCCGGAGGCTGCTTTACGTTTGTGTTCGTATCTTGAGCTACAGACCTCGGATTACAGTGTTTTTTGGCTCGTTGGAAAGCTGATTCAGAGCTCTTTCCAAGGTGTGTGGCATCGCAGGCTTTAGGTTCCGGATGATAGCCTTTTCGGCCCTGACAGTTTCGGCTCTATGGCGTCAACTTCCAAGCTGCCTGCAAAACCTCCTGTATCCATGCTGGTGCAGGGGCAAATTTGGCATTGCATGTTAATCCTCTGGCTTATAGCTTTCAAGACAGTGATTTTCCTGCAGTGGCACCCTCGGCTGGTGCACCGAAGAGTACAAGTACTTTGAATAGCGGTAATGCTTCTGTGGATGGTGCCTAGGCGCCAGCTGGTGCCAATTCTAACAAAGATCAGTCCCGTCCACTTCCTTGGAGGTCCTCAACTTCTGGAGTAAATGCTAGCAGGGAGTGCTTTAGTGATTGGATCAAGAAGGACTTGTCATCAAAAAGGTCTGCTGTGCGTATTGCTACAGCTATTGAGGTGATGATTCAGGATAATAAAAGAGATCTCAGTAATCTTTTGGGTGAGTTGCGAGCAAAGGAGACTCAATTGGAGCTTCAGTTACCTCCTGTTGAAGTTTTCTATCAGCCTGAAACGTTTAAGAATACTCTTCAAGCGTCTGGGTACAATGTGGTCGAGATTGATCATGACTTACACAAGAAGTGTATTAGTAACTTGTTGTCGTTTAGTGTGGTTGGTCAATATACTTGAGCATTTCTTGACACTAGGAAGCTTGGCTATTGGTTGACTGGTCATCTTCGGAGATTAGGGTTGCCACCTTATCGTACTTTAAAGATGCTGGATAAGAAGTTCTTTTTGATCGTTTTTGATGATGCTATGGCTGTGGAGCAACTGGTGGCACGTGGTGTGGACCCAATGTGGAGTGATTATATTTTGTACCAGCCTTACTCGCCTGGATTTTCTCCTGGTACGACTCGTGCTCTTAGGATGCCATGTTGGTTTTCTATTCCTAATCTTCCTCCTGATCTCTTGGTGCCGGAGTTTCTTATCAGTTTTGCTAATGGTCTGGGTACTCATCTGGCCCATTCTATTGTTGATAGGTGCTAAAATTTGTGTCTCTCTTCCTTCTGGTCACGGTCTTCCTGACTGTGTGGTTGTGAAAAGTGGCCCTATCTTTCTGAAGTATGCTTTGCAATTGCTCAGTGGCCCTCAGCTTGCTGATTTATTTCCTCAACTTCCTTTATTTGTAAATTTTCGTGCTAAGAGAGATCGCCCTGCAATGGTCCCTTCTTCCTCTATGCCTCCTACCTCTGTTGAGTCCCCTTTACCCTCTGTTGTCCCTTCTGCCAATGCTACTGCTACCTCTGTTGTTGCTACTCCATCTGCTGCTAAAACCACTATCCCACAGAAGATTGTGCATACTCCCGCTTTTGAAGAGGATGCTAGGGCTAAGTTACAGAAGATCCAGGAATTGCAAGAGCGGCATGAAAATGTTCAAGAGCGTCATGAAAATGCCCAAGAGGGATGGACAAATGTTAATTGGAAAAGAGCTGCGCGCAATAAGGCTAGTCAACATGTGTCTCATGTCATGAGCGATTCTGATAATTTGCATGGAAGGGTGGAGCCGAGAGGAGGCTCTCTACCCAATAAAATAATGGGAGGGTAGAGCAGAGAGGAGGCTCTCCCTCACCAAGTGCTGAACAAAACAATGGAAGGGTGGAACAGAGGAGGCTCCCCCTTGCCAATTTCCAGGACGAGGTGGGTTGACCTTCAGAACCATGCAAGATGGACATGGTTGATGCTGGCTCTATTGGTATGGAGGTGGAACATAATATTTTGGCCACATGAATCTGTTCTCCTGGAATGTGAGGGAAGTGGTTTCTTCCCCAAGTAAAAGAAGCAGGTTGTCTCTTTACCTGTCTAATTTTTCCATGACCTTTTGTTGCCTTCAAGAGCATAAATGCCGCCGAGGTGATGTGCATAAAGTAGCTAATGTATTTGGACGTGACTATAATGTCTTGGTGTCTGCTGCTGATGCTTCTAAGGCTGGTGTGCTTACTGCATGGAAGTCTTCTGTGGATGTCACTTTTACTAAAACAGATAGGTTCGAGCAGTGGGTAATAGTCAAATGGAAAGATAAGGGCCAAGAATTGGGTTTGATAAATGTATATGCTCATAATAGACCTCGTCAGCGTGATGCTTTGTGGGCAACTCTGAGGAGTAAAGTTCTTCAGCTTGGGCAAAATGTTGCATGGTTGCTCGTTGGCGACTTTAATATAGTTGAGTTGGAAAGAGATAGAAGTGGTCGCGGCTCTGAAGTGGTGCAAGGATATGGTCAGCTTATAGAGATTGATGGTGATCAGTCCTTTACGTGGTGTAATGGTTGGACAGGAGCTGGCAGAGCTTATGCAAGGCATGATAGAGGATACTTTAATACTTGTGTACCGCTTTCGGCTAGCGATTTTCGTCGATCAAATCTTCCGATAGCTCGCGGTCCCGATCATAATCCACAACTCCTAACTAATGATGTTGCTAATTGTCATCGACCTACCAGGACCTACTTTAAGCTTAATTGCAAGTACTTGGACGATGATGAGTTCAAACTTGGCTGTAGTCGAGCTTGGTCTCGGGCCTTCTCACCTCGTAGGGGCATGTCTGGGGTTGTCGCAGGCGTTGTTCCGCAAGGGAAGTCATTTGCAAAAGAATATGGGAGAGTCGAGCCGCTGAAGCTAGAGGACTATTGACTTTGCATTGTACCGTGAATTAGAAGTACTCGCTACTGCGGGCCATACTAGTGGAGTCGAGAAAAGGAGTTATTATCTCGGATCAATGTGGAAACCGTGAAAAGTTATCGGGCCAAGGTGAAGGCAGGGTTGCAGTGGTTCAAGGACGGAGATAGATGTACCCGGTTCTTTTCTGCGGCTGCAAGAAGAAGGAACCTCGCCATTTCTATACATTCTTTGGTGTTGCCAGATGGCGCTCTTATCTCCGATCCGGTGAATCTTAAGCAGTATCTTCATCATCACTTTTCTTCATTCTTTGCACGACACCCATTGCCCTTTCAGAAGAACATGCAATTGGCCGTGTTGACTAAGGTGCGTCGCATTGTTTCTGAAGAGCAGAGGTTGCTTCTTGAATCCAATGTCGCGAAGGAGGACTTAAAAGCAGTTGTGGCTTTCTTGAAAAAGGACAAATGCCCTGGTCTTGATGGCTTTCCTATTGAATTCTTTCATAAGTGTTGGGACTGGTTGGAGGATGACATATATGATGCCTTTTGTGAGTTTCAGAGATTTAGGAGCCTTGATAAGATTTTGAATACAGGTTGTATCTCTCTCATTCCAAAGAGCAAGGAACCCAAGACTATTTCTGACTGGCGACCTATTACATTGCTTTCCTCTGTGTACAAGATCTTTGCTAAGACATTAGTAGAAAGAGTCCGAGACATCTTGGCTGACGCTATCTCGTCAACACAATCTGGCTTTCTCCCTCGTCGTTGTATTCTCAACAATGTGCGTGGCCGTGATATGAAGGAATATATTGGGCCGATTTGTGGTCATAGAGCAGTGTATCTTAAGCTTGATTTTGCTAAAGCTTACGATAGTGTTGATTGGGGTTTATTGGAGAAGTGTCTTCGTGCACTTGGGTTTGGGGAGTCATTCACAAGGAACGTCATGAAGCTCCATACATCAGCCGGATCCATCGGTCCTTTCCGTATGCGAGCCATCTGATATTTTGTAGTGGGTAGAGGAATTCGGCAAGGTTGTCCCTTAGCACCCTTGCTTTTCACAATTGTGGCAGAAGTATTATCCCAGCTCTTCTCCGTGGCTACCCAAGATGGCATTATTCAAGGCCTCCCAATGGACGATGGTTCTCAAGAGGTATGTAACCAATATGCCGATGACACTTTTTTGTTCCTAATTGCCAAGGCTGAGAATCTTCGTAATGCTAAGCTATTATTAGACACATTCTCCTTAGCATCGGGGAGTTCTTGTAGGGTGGCAAAATGTACAAACTTTGTGGACGTTGAACAGTCCCATCCCTCCCCTCAGATTTTGGACTATCCATGGAAGATTCTTCTCCATGGAAATACCACAAACTTGCTTGGTATCCCGTTGGAATTCACGTCGCTTCGGATGCCCGGGATGAAATTATTAGTGGGTTGCAAAAGCACTTGTTTTGGTGGAATCTGACTAAACTATCCATGCCCGGTAGAATCACTGTGGCTAAATGTGTTCGTAGTAATACTCATGTCTATATGGCGTCTGCTCTATTAGCTCCGCAATGTTAAGATGGAGGAGATTGTGCGTATCGTCAGAAATTTTATTTGGGGTGGAAATGTGTTAGGAGCGGTGGTCAAGGTAGCTTGGCTTAAAATGCATTAGACCTAAGGTATTTGGTGGTCTTGGTATGTTGGATTTTCACCTCTAAAGCAAGGTGATGATATCAAAGTTTATTTGGAGGATTTTCATTGGTAAGGATGATTCTCCTGGCCTGAGGTTGTTGGTGCAGTCGATTCAGCATTGTCTCCCATTTCATAAGGCCACCATTAAGCCCCTCCTTCCTTGGGCTTTGCTTTATCATATGCATCCGTATCCTAATGCTTCTCCCTTTCTAAAGGGGTTGCTTGCTGCTTGGGACACAGGATTCTAGTCCATAGATTGAGGTAGTCGTATGGGGTTGCCATCAGAATATCCAGCCAGGGCGGTTTGTGTCTTCTGTGTATAAATTGCTTTTGCATTCTGAAATCCTGCCTCCATCTAATAGGTGGCATCTTCAGGTCCCTCAGCCACAATGGAAAAGTGTTTGGATATGGGTATGGGATAAGCTGCTTCATCTCAAAGTAGTAGTTTTGTGGTGGCAAGTGATTCATAGATGCCTCAGAGTCAACAGGTTAGTCCATAAAATGGATAATCGGATTTCATAGCTCTGTCCTTTATGCCAGTGAAGGGTTGAGAGTGTTGAGCATTGTTTTTTCTTGTGTGAGCGACTTCGGCAGGCATGGTCTTGGTTGTTGGCCCTATTTGGCACGTCTCGATCTAGCCAACAAATTTTGCTTGCTATCTATCCTGATGCTTGGCCCAAACTACGGAAACGAGCTTTTCATCTCACATGTGGCTGGCTTTTATGGTCAATCTGGAAGAGAAGGAGGTTGTTTATCTTTAAGGGCGTAGATACTGCAGATGAGATTGTTATTCAGTGGACGCAAAATAAAATTGTTATGGCTTACAATTGTTCTTCTCTTGATCAAGAGAAGAAAGTACTGATCTGGCATACTTACCTTCAGATTCATTCTTTTGCATGGGCAGGTGGTTGTGCTCAGTTGGATCGGTTTGTCCACTGAGGTTATAATCCTGTCTTTGCATTTTATGTTGCTCTAGTTTTTAGTTGGTGAATAAAGCTTGTCATCCTTAAAAAAAAAAAAATGATAATAATGAGAATAACATCTAAACCTAATCATATACATCTAACTTACAGTTAGGTTTCATTGATTAGGATTCAAGATCTAGACTAAGGGATCTAGGAAGGCTCTACTAGAGATACGAAATGCTAACTCATCTGGAGTCCTAATTCCAGATGATCTACGAAGAACTCTAACCCAAATACCTGTTCTTGGGGAGGGAGGGGGGAGGGGTTTGGATTCTGCTTCACATATTCACTTGCAAAGGTAGCATTGCGACATTAAAGATAATATTACTTTCAGAGGCACCACATTGATGCCTTGTGTAATAACCTCCACATGCCTAGTTAGAATGTCCCTCAACATCACATGACGCTTGGCTGACACATGACTCATTTGCAAGAGTCCATCCTCCTGGCCTTTATGATTATAATATTTTTTGTTTGATATTTGTTATTGGCATTGAACATAAGTTACACACTTTAAGGCTTGCGTCCTTCAAAAAAAAAGTGGGTTACACACTTTACATGATCCAATTAACAATTTATACAATTATACACCTATATACATTCAAAGACAATGTTTATTTAATGCCTTCAAAAAGAAAACAAAATTTCATCTTTAAGGAGATGTAGAAAACTTGCCAATTTGGTGTGCGATTCCTGAATAGAATAGAATAGAATAGAATAGAATGGATTGTTTATCATACACGGAAATCAATCAGCCTATGGGACCCAAAAAGAGGCGAAGCAACAATCATGTGTAAGAAAAAAAGAGTACATACTAGAGGACAACATGTCGTCCATGCATATTCGCAAGTTGTACTTGCGTAGACAAGTTATAATCTATTCAAAAGTTGCCATCAAACTAAAAATTTGTGAGCCGCATATACTTGCATGCATTATAAAATTTTGAAACATAAAAAAATATAGTAGTAGTTAGTTATAAATAATAATTGAAGTTTGTGTAAAAGAAAAAGATCTGTGTCAAAAAAATACTCTCAGAATCAACAAGATCAACTTGTCAATGAGATACACATGCGACGCTAGCATTTCTCAATAGGTCGTGAATCCATTCACTTCTTGCACGTTCTAATATGGACTTCGAACTTGAGGCCATATAAAACTCCTTTGAGTATTTCAACCAATTAACACAAATAACTATAACAAATTAAGGATGGCTTAATCTACCAAATTCAAATCTACTACTGTAGATTTGGCATTAGAACCTTCTACTATTAAGTTGTGATTAAGGGTACGTTCAGACCTGCGATGAAGTTAAGTTAAGTTAAGTTAAGTTAACTTTAAATTGGGTAATTGTTAATTAAGCAATTTAGTTAAACTAACTTAACGAAAAAACATTTGCACCAGTCTAATTAAGAAACTTTGTTAGAGTGAAATTTGGAATTACAATTAACAAGAAAGGTGGGAACACAAAGTACAATAAAAATAAGAATCTACGGTAGGGATGGTACATTTGAACATGTGCGTCTCTCATTTTCTCATCAGTTTTCTTGCTTTTCATTTCTCTCGAGGACCAATAGGAACACAAATTACGTGAAAATGAGAATTTAGTGGTAAAGATGGTACAAATTGAGCATAAAGTGTCCATCGGTTTTCTTGCTTTTCTTTTCTTTTGATGACCAATTTGAGAAATGACAAAATATTGCCCAAAGAAAAGAGAGGCAGGAGAAGATAAGAGTCCAGAAGGGAGGCTTCCTACTTTCATGATTAGTGGAGCTAATAGAGGAGGTCGAACGAACGGAACGAGCATGGTGGAGGATGAGATTAGGGTCGTGATGAAGGAGCACAAGGTCCACAAGTTGGTGGGAAATCAAAACCCGAACACACATGGGGCCACAGTAGTGAACAACAATGGAAAGAGTACGATGGAGAACGAGACCGGGGTCAAAGTGAAGGAGCACAGGGTCCACACATTTTTGGGAAATCAGAACCCCAATAACAGATCGGGCCGCACGACCCAACAACGGGACGAGCACGGCGGAGACGGAGACGGAGACCGGGGTCGTGATGAAGGAACACAAGGTCTACACGTTGGTGGGAAATCAGAACCCGAACGACACGTTGGGCCAAACTACCCAACAACAGAGGAAGGTAAATACATGGGAAAATGGGGCCATCAAAACCCCAAGAACACGTTGGGCCAAACTACCCAACAACAAAGGAATGTAAATACATGGGAAAATGGGGCCATATACCTAACTTGAAAAACTAAAACACGTAGGTGAGCAATGTGCAACATTTGGTATCAACCTCACGTCTAAAACATGCCACGTTTTGTGTCAAACTTGACGTTTGATTTTTCCGCGTCTACCAGAGAAGCGGTGGTTCTCCTCCTTCCTCGAAGCGGTCGACCTACATTTCCTTTATATTCTCCGTTCCGGCGCCAAGCTTCTCCAAGCAGTAAGTGATCCTCCTCCGGCATTCCAACACATTTCTTTTGCTTCTCATTCAGGTCTTTCGCGAAACAAATTTCATTCCTTTTTTGAGATTTCGATCATGGCTTTCAACACAGTTTTTTTCGCCCTCGCCCTTGTTTCCCTCAGCTTTGCTTCCGTTCTCGGTGCGAACTTCTTCTTTTCTACCAGATTTGGATTGAATTTTTCTACGCCGTACAATTAGGGCTTGGTGTAGATCTTTAACAGGTTTTTATCGTTTCAGGAAGCTTGGAATGTGAAGATCTGCCTGTGGAAGATTGTGCTTTTGCCGTTTCTAGTTCTGGTGCTAGATGTGTTCTTGAGAAATATCTTACACAGGATGATAAGACTGTTTTTCAATGCCAGGTATGTTCTAATTCTTATTCAAATTCTGACGAATTTTGAATCTTCTACGAACTGATTGAATTTAGCATATCATGCATGTTGCTTGAATGTATTTTAGATATGGTTATATGGATTCTGTAAAGACGTTTGACTTGTCATGTCTTCTGCATGTTTGCCATTTGAATCATCATGTTCAATTTTAAAGCTTGGACTGGTCAGATTGTTTAAGATCTGAAACTCTTTCTAAGCTTCTTAACCCTGTTCTTCAGACCTCTAATATTATTGCTGGGAAAGCTGAGGAGTGGGTAGAAACAGACGACTGTTTAAATGCATGTGGTCTGGAGAAGATAACTGTGGGCATGTCTTCTGATGGGCTCCTCCAGAAGAAATTTGCTCAGAAGCTATGCTCTCCTGATTGCCAGAACAACTGCCCTAATATTGTTGATCTCTACATCAAGCTTGCTGCTGGAGAAGGTAAATGAAATGTCCTTTGCAATGTAATGTGTAGGTAATTGCATGTTCTGTTATCTCTAAACAGCCTGAGCCTGCCCATTACCTCTTCCAAAATGATCCATGTACATTTTGTTGCAACAGTCTGATCCTGCTTCTAAATGCATTTCATCTCATGATCCGTTGTAGATTTTCTTCCCTTTTCTAGGTCCCTTTTTTACATTTTTTGCAGATTTGCTTTCAGGGGATCAGTACTAACTGTACAAGTAATCTTTCCATTTATGCAGGGGTTTACCTTCCAGGGGTGTGCAACTTTTTGAAGCCTACTTCCCGCAGACTGATTGGGGAGGTTGAGTTTGACAGAAGTTTAAGCGCCTTACTTACAACCTGGGACCAAGATATAGCATCTGCTCCTGCTCCGCTCCCAGAATTTTAGGATCTACAAGGAAGTTATTGTCAGGCTCCACTGTATATACCCTAGGCATTTATTCTACAAAAAGAGCATCAATTTTCGGTTCTCTCATGATAAAAGTGTGGTGGGTCCTTCCCCGTAAACAAAACCTATATGCATAGCATATTTATTGCTTATTGTTTTTTTGTGATACATCTAGTCTTTAATTGTTTTAAGTTTGGCAAGTGGAAAAAAGGACTGTTCGCTTTAGTTAAATCTGTATACTTTGTAAGGTGAATATGCTAATATAGATTTTGTGGCGTATCACATGCAAAAGTCTTCACAAAAATTTGTAGAAGATCATGTTGAGAAACTTGTAATAAAATTTAAAGTGGAGAGTTGAAATGAGGAAAGTTCTTCAAAAAAATGCTGCTTTATTTTGCGAAGTAAATGTGGAAGAATTTTTCAAAATGCTCACAAAACCCCTTCAATCATTGTTTTTTCCTATGATCAAAATTGAGTCCAACTTCATTTCGTGTTTCTGGAGATTGGCCATATTTATTGAATATGCACGGCAGAAGAAAATTGAACCACACGCCAGAAGAAAACTGAAACATGCCAAACTCTTATATACAAATTGCCATGGGATAGTTGCCTAAGCGTAGTAAAAGTTCATGGTAAATGGCAGGGTAGTTAAGATTGAACCAACATTTAGGCATGTCAAATGTTGTAGAGAGTGCAAAAGCTGCCATGTTTTCAAACTTTCAATGTTCTTACTGCACTGCTGTCCCAAAGGAAAGAGACTTTCGCATGAGAGTCTGCAAGAGTTCGAGCTGCAAAACCTTGCCAAGGAAACAAGGATTGAGAATAGAAGCTTGAGAATGGAATTGAGATTATGCAGAATTAGGACACTTGCATTGTCACTCCGAGACACTTTGTGTGAATCTATGAAACGTGGTGATGTGAATAAGTTTTGTATGGACATTAAAGAGGCCTATTCTCGTGGTAAGTTTGAAGGCAAGCCTGCATTGTGAAATTTTTTAACTGACATTGCGCAGAATATATCAAGGCCCGGCCATAAAAAGCGGTACAAGCAAACAACTAAGGAGTTGTTTGAAACAATCAAAATTTGGGGAGGGAGGAGGATGCATAACTTTCTATCCACGAACTTTGGAGGTCCAAGTTTGTCAACAACAAGGCAGTCTACAGGTGATGCACTTTGCTACAAGGCTGGAATAAATGAGGAGACATTTGCATACTTGGCTAAGATATATTCCAATCATGTCATGAAAAAAGGCTTGATCCTTGGAACTGTGCCAACTATTGTGGCCGAGGATGAGACCGTAATCAAGAAGGCCGTGCAATGGTGTGCAAGAGATAATAGTTTGATAGGTTTTTGTGGGTTCAAAGAGGATCATCATTGTATCACTAATTTTGTAGTTCATGTTGGGAATGGGGAAGAAGGCTACAGAAATATTGTTGATGCATTTGAGATGAATATAGTTGCACATTATGCGCGTGTCATTATTGTGAATCCATTACATGCAAGTTTGCCCAAATTGGTTTTGTCCATACAGCTGACATGCAACAGGTTTAACCATGAGGTCGTGAGATCTCAATGGGATCAGATAGCACATTTCTGGAATTTACACTTGAGAAGCGCGTTAGGTCCACTAATTGGACACTCTTCTGATGGAGATGCACGTCGGAGGGCTTGCATGTTAGAAAATTACACTTCCTTGAAAGAAACAGGAAGGAAGTTTGCCATTCCATGGGAAGGATGGGTTTTTAGTGCTGCCCTGAAGAAAGATAGCAGCATACACGGTCTACATGATCAAGATTTCATTCATAATAGTAAGAAGCTCATCAACCCTCTCGACAGTGCATCTCGGAGGCTTTACTTGGGTGATGAACTCATCACTCTAAATGACGTGTGGCATGTTTTCCACAACTATCAAGGTGAGCATGGTCTTCAAATAGGTGATGTGGAAAGAAGAGACATGCAAAATTGGCGAGCTGCCCAGAGGATCTCCTCTCGAAGAGTTCTATTGTGCTTGGAGAAATTACGTGATCCAAAGTCTTGTAATCCAATGCGAACATTGGGGACCGAAACGTATCTCTATGTGGTTTCCCTCTTGTTTGGGCTTCCGGGCAGTATACTTTAGCCTTGCCATGAAGAAAGGAAGAAAGGAAGATCAAACAATCTGGCCGAGAAATCTAAAAAGAAGGGATGAAGGAAGAATCTGGCGACAAGAGAAGATGAAAATCTTCTCTTATAGGAGCGTCCAAGCGTCCAATCAAAGGGGTTATGAATGCCATTATGATCATAATGCTACATGCAGGATTGGGGCTCGAAACCCGAGCCATGCAATAATAGATTTTATTTTGTGTTTCTCTGATAGGCAAATTACCCTCTTATATGCCATATTATATTATGGGGGTATTATGCCCAATATACCCCCAACATAACATTGAGGTATTTCCTTAACGTATACCCCCAGTATACCCTACCCATTAAGTATTTCTAAATATCCCGAGCCATATTCTAATATGCCATATGTATTCCCCTATTCCCAACAATCCAAACATTTCCAACCATTCTTTGCAAGCAATATCCATGAAAAACCCGTGAAAAACATTATGAAATTTCTCTAAACACCATTTTTCCTTTAAATAAGCCTTCGGTATGCAAGCGTCAGTACAAGATCGGGTAGGGGTATGTAAAAACGAAGATATTCCATAAGTACATCTACGGTAGGGGGCTTCGAAACTGGCTTTTCCCATTTACGTATGTAGGGGTTTTCCACCTCCAAAAAGTCGTATACAGGGGTTTTTTAGTGACCCCTTGCACGCAGATGAGGTATTCCCATATGCCTAGGTGAAACCCCCGGGGTTTATTCCTTGTTGGCAGATGTATTGAAGAGCCTAGTATGTAATCTATGTTGATGCACGATTCTATGTGCTACATTGAAATGCACTACAATCCATCTTTTCTTGTTGGTTACATTTGAGATCTGTTTGAATGTGGATTTTGAAATGGTTTTGCATAGGAAATGGGGATGCTAATGGCGCTGAGACAAGTGCATCAATTCAGGAAAAGGTCATATTTGGTCATAATCCTCGTGTTCTAAATTGCATTCAAATTTTTTGGCCAGAGGTATGCCATTTTAATTGATAAATTAATAGGTCTCTTTCCTGCTTCTTGATATCATTTTTTTTCACCATATAACTATGAAATTGTACATAGTAGGAGAGTACAATATATATGTATTGATGGCCATACTGATGCTAAGGATCGGCAGAGAAAACAATTGAGCTTTTCCAACACAAAATCAAAGTAAGTCTACATACTTGGAGAGAACACCTTTAGAAATTCATATAAGGTCTTTGATGTGTTATTTCAGAGTGGGGATTACTGCAGGAGATGTTGGGTTCAATTTATCTGCTGCCCAAACAGTTGTGTTCGCTGAGTTGCTAAAGTCAACATCAGAGCTAGTTTAGGTTAGTTATCATTTGTATTTGTTAAATTTCATATTAAACTTGTTCCATATAATTGGGTGCCATAAGTTCATGTTCTGGCTTTAAAATGGATTATATCAATGTTGTTTCTTGCACACTGGCTCGTTGTTGGAACAAGCAATCCAGATGGGCCGATTACATCCACCTAGTCGAGTTACGTACAATAATACGAAGCAAGAGTCGTCGAAGATGTCTCCCTCCATGATCAGTTACAGTTATCAATGCTTGACCCCAGTTATGTGGCATAATCTAGAGCCCAAGGTTGAAGTTTCTCAACAGATGTTATCTGATATGCAGTAGCTAGTGGAAGAAGTGAGAGGATATCTTCTAGCAACAAGGAATCGACAGAAGAGTGTAGCCGACAGACATAGGACCGCAAGAGAGTTCCAAGTAGGGGACAATGTTTGGCTCAAGATCAAGGCCAAGCAAGCGAAGCTTCGCATCGGCAATTGTAAGAAGCTTGCTCCTAGGTGGGCAGGACCCTTCAAGATTTTGGAGCGAGTAAGAAGCCAAGCCTACAAGCTCGACTTACCTGCACATCTTAAAGTCCATAAGTTCTTCCATGTGAGCCTGTTGAAGAGGCACACGCCAAAACCGGAGGAGGTTTTGGAAACTCCAACTTTGAGATGACGGAGGAACAAATTGAAATAGTGCCCGAGTTAATCCTCGACAAGGCATTCAAGAAAACGAGAAGGTCTCAATTCCTCCAATATTTGATCAACACGTGGAAGCACTTGCCTGTGGAAGATGCAACTAGGGTATAAAAGCAAGATCTAGAGAAGCAATACCCGAACTTTATGAAGGAGTTCGACGGCCGAATCATCTCCGAGCTGGTCGACGCCGACTTGCCAGGTGCTTAGCTAGTATAGCAGTAGTGAGGCATATGCGTTCGGGCTAGTAGAAGTGCATATGCCAAAGTCTTGAATATAGGCGATGATGAGATACGCTCTAAAGGCATTCTCTAGGCCACCATGCACCAAGAGTGCGCATGACCAGGAGGGTCATGAGAGAGGAAGAGCGGCATGGTGGGCGATGATGAGACCATCATTCGGATGATCCCTATGCCACAATGCAGGGCACGCGCACCTAACCATAGGGGGTCATGGTGAGATATGAGTGATCATGCGCGATGATGGGATCATGAGACGTTCCCTAGCTTAAACCCTCAGGGGCATGAGGCACTGTGGGTGTACTCGATCAAGGAGATCGCGTACAAGGTAACACCTGATCATGAGCAATGATAGGATCATCTTAAATGGTCCTTAAGCTCAAATCCTTATGGGGCCATGATCGAGTGCAAGGTAGTAGGCTAACCTTGAGCTAGTAGTTCGGCTCAAGGATATAATTAGGCGGGTGGTCCCCTAAAACCACAAACTTATTAACTAAACTAACGTAATGTGCTACTTGTGCAGGCCAGTGAAATGGGAGCATAGACGAGGAAGCACATTACGGGAAGATGGGAGTCATAATTTAGACTTAAATTATTGACCCTAATAACTATTGTGATAATGTTTTGAATTTATTATAATGAGTAAACCTTGTGAAGGCTATATAATTTTGTATAGGTACAAATATAGCCTATGATACGTATTAATTACTTAATAAGAAGTTGATCATTTCATTAAAGTCCAAAGTTATATGTTCATGTATGTTCTTGCAGGTTTAGTGTAGGTACGCCATCTTAGCGTAATGCTGAGGACAGCATTATCTTAAGGGGGGAGAATGTGACGTTCCAGGGAAATATACGCCATAAATACATATATTTCTTGGTCTGTCACTATACAAGTCTATCTCCATAGCCTTGTATACCTTAGTTAGTAGCACTAGGGGGCATGACTAAGTTATACATATAACTTAGCCAACCTTAGGCTAAGACCATTTTCCACATGGCCTTAACCTATTGGGCTCCCGCCACACGGAAGCACCAAATGGCCAAACCCTAACCCTAGGCCATTTTTCTGGCTCCAACAGTCTTGGAACCTTGTTCGTGCTCGAAACTCTGTTTCGAGAACTGTTTGCTGTGGCACAGCATACCACAGTAGCCCCCGGAGCGTGCATGCATCAGTAGGAGTGGGAGCTATGTTGAACCCCTTGAAGGCCATGGAGATGCCAGGAGCAGGTGGGAGTTCATCAGGAGCAGGTACTTGGGTTAGAGTTCTTTGTAGATCATTTGGAAGTTAGGACTCCAAATGAGTTAGCATTTCGTGTCTCTACTACAACCTTCCTAGAACCCTCAGTTTAGATCTTGAACCCGAATCAATGAACCTTAACTGTAAGTTAGATGTGTATGATTAGATTTAGATATTACTCTCATTATTATCATGTTATGTGGATATGTGATATTGGTTGATCATGTTTGCTCCTCTTGTATTGGGAAGGGGGGTGGAGGCCTAGTAGCCATTACTTAGTGATGCTCCTAGTTTAGACCCCTTAGTTCCTATTTTATGCGGCCTGTGCATAAGAACCCACCGGGCTACGGGGGCTATGATGTGACTCAACACTTGATAACGGGGCTAGAGGCAAAGTGGAGGGGGGTCCCTGTTGAGCGCGGCTACTGGGGACCCCAGAGCAGGCTAGGCCTATAGCCGATCACTTCGAGTAGGCCGGGTATGGGTCCGACACCTCCTGTGACAATGGTGTCGCCCTGCCTCTCAAGAGTTGCAGGTGTTGGCCTGGCTCTTGTTTTGGGGGGTTCAGTTGGGTAAGAATCGTGTGTCACCACGATTCTCTAGCCGCCCACGGAACCTCTAGACCTGGGGAAGGGGAGGCGGGACCCTTCCTGCCTCGTCGGATCGGGGAGATGCAACTCGGAGTAGTCTCGATGGGTGATACCATGAGATTGCATATCCAGAAGGCTAGAGTCACACCAGAGCCCGATCTAGCCCATCTGCAAAGTATGCACAGGAGGGGCGGATGGAGTGGTCAACCCTAGCCATTGTCTATAGCCAGCCTTGCCATTGTTATGCTTCGGTCTGCTCTATCTTGTGTCCTAGCCGTCAATCTACCTCCCTATGAGTCCGAGCCTTGGGTAGGAGCTCTCATGTAGCTTATGTTTATCTCTATTGTATCTCTAGATGTATGGATGTGCTACCCTTCGAGGTAGTTTGATGTATTATTGTTGTTGCTAGTTCTGACATTGTTTATGCTTCCGCATAGGAGCCCATAGGGGAAGGGCACGCAAGACACCTTCATGTCCCCTTCCCACACTAGGGATACCCTGGAGTGCCGGATAGACGGAGGGCCCGTGCAGTCGAAGGACCGGATGGGGGATTTCCTACTGCGTATGCGGCTGGGCGTCGTATATTTTGTAGGGAGCGTCACATTAGCTCATTGGGTATATTGGATAAAGTAGACTTATTAGGACACTAAATTATTTTGATAGAGTTTCGAGCCCCCCTATTTTATATTTTAAAACCTTAGGCAAAGCCGTATAGAATTTCGATATTCCCTCAAAACCTTAGGCGAACTCGTATTTCATATTTCAAAATCATAGGCGTCTCCAATCATATATGACCTTAAGCGGAACGAGAGGTGCCCAGAGGCCCCAACACACGCTCTGGGCCGTAGGATCGACGGATTTGACGACTGTGGTAGTCCAGGGTGCACCTCGTTTAGAATATCTAGCATAATAACAGGGGGTTTCTTTTGTATTTTTGTACACTTTTTTCAATGGTTTTTATATGATTTCGTGGCCGTATTACATGAGGTGTACTAATTGGTACATCTAGAGTGTGCCAGATATTTGCATGCAACTTGTGCTAATTCGTTTTTGCCTTTCTTAATGGTCAAGATCAAAAGGCTTACAACAAAAGCCCTCTTTAAAAAAGACATAAAAGCCCTTTTCAACAATAAAAGGGCTCTGATATATGTCTGAGCTTGCCTCTTTTCTTGAGCAGAACTCTTATTAAGATAAAGTTCAGAGGACCTCATAACGCTCTCATGTTATTGTATGTTGTTCCTAGTTGCTGCAGATCCTAATGTTGCTGAATTTTTGGTTTCTTATGATCTAATACCTCATTTCATGATTTGTTACATGTACTGTATTTTTAGTTTTTCCTAGCTCAAACTTGCAAATATTTCGTTTCGGCAATCATGATAATGAAGACATCTTGAGCAAGTTCAATATGAAATGTATTCTGCCTTAGGGAGATCACTTTCTGGAAGGTAACCATAAAATGTGATGTCCATGTTTTGGCATTTGCTAGCTCTGAAGACTGTCAATGAGCTCTTTAGCAACCAGTTGGTCCCACCTGATGGGGGAGGGGTTTGAGGATATGCTGTTGATCCCATTGCAGTTGTAGACAGATGTGTGTTGCAGATGGTTGTGGATGTTCTTACATACTATATAGGCACATCATGAAGATGATTTGTGCCAAGATTTTGGTTTGTATTGAATGAATTATGCACGCTTGGAACTGCTTGTTGCACTAGTGTTGAGCAAATACAAATGACAAGCAAAACGGAAGAAATCATAATCCTCCATGCTGATTATTTTTTATCGGGATGTATAGAACCCTATTAACTATTCAATTCAATTCTAACTGGAATGTGTGGTGTTTTCCAGCTCTTTTGCATAGATATTCAGTTTTCTAAGCAAATTATGTGTATGGATGGATGATTATGCATCATAGCTTGTACATCATGTTTCACATGCAAAGGCATTACCTGCGTATTGTTAAAGTTTCATAAAACTGTCTTCAATCTCAGCTTGCAAAGGAATGTTTGTGCGCAATTATATGAAGCTACTAATTTTGTTGTGTTTAATGTGAGTTTGCAAGGTAATGCTAGATATTGTACTTGTAGCTTTGTGGGTCAAAATTTAGAGCTAGAAGCAACATGCATCATCAGTTAGATTTTGGCCCTTTGGAGTACCCAGGTTCGATTCCCAGAAGATCTTTACTTTTGTATGATATTCAAAAATGTGTATAAGAGGTGCTTGTATCATATTGTAAATGTGTTAAGATGATGTTGTGTTGCATATTCGGAAAGATATGCCAACGACTTGGTTTACATAAGCAACCAAGACCCAATTTTTTTTTGAATAAATACAATTCATTACATTTGGGCCTTTTGGTTCGTTGAAGGTCCCGAAGGGGCCAAAATTGTTTTTAGGTATAAAACAAACCATTACATTCCACACTTTTTAATAAAATTCCCCCTTAAACCCCCTTTGGTTTGGGTGCATATTCGCACGGGGGGTGACGTACGGCAGGGAGAGCCCCTAAAATCATGTTATACATGTACAAAATCAACACCATATAGTACATTGCCTCAAATCTTATAAGTCGTATTTAATTAAAGTGGGACAAATCTTGCATTTTGGGACTCGGACTGAAAATGGGACTCACACCCCATAATTTTTTTTTTTGAATTGATTGCTTGAATAGAATTACAGATCACACACAAAGAATTGGGTTACTTGTTTTCCTCATAAATTTTACAAACCACTAGTTGAGAAAGTTTTCAAGCTTCTCAATATTATCTACCCTCATACAATGATATAGCATGGAGGTTGCTCATGGCTTTGTCCATCTCCCTTTTGGGATCTTGTGTGTTGTCCTTTGCGGTGTGAGAACACGGATATGACCATACCCACACACTCCACCAATTCCCTCCTTTGAGGATCGGCATAATTTGCCCTCCACTTCTTCTCCCAAAGAATCGGTGTATTGCTCCTTCAAGTTGCCCTTCTTGTGTCTCCCAATGGGCTCCCAATATTGAATTTGGAATCGGGGATTTAACTCCTCTCCATCGGGCATAGTGGTGGTTACATGAGAGAGTGCCACCCCTAACCATATTGGACAGTCCTCATCATCGGGCCTTACTAGCACAAAGTATCCTTCCTTGATGTCCTCAAAGGGATCTCACTTTCGGAAGATCAAACCACGCCGGCTTTGAGGCCTTACTTCCCACAAACCACTTGGAACCCTTGTTGGGACCCAAGTGAACATTCTTAAACGTGCTTGCTCCTTGAGAACCCTCCCATCTTGACTCGGCAAGAACCCGTCTCTTAGCTTCCTCCCACATGGTTGTTGGGTTTCTAAGCATGTCACAACTTTCTCCCGGTACTTGATTAGGGGAGTCCATTTGATTTTTCTTAAGAGTGGAGGTGTGCTTTCCATTTGAACATCATCCGGTCGCGTTATGTAATCCTTGATGCCCTTCACTAGTTGGCTAGAGTCTTTGCAGTCTTGAAGGGAGGTAGTGGTTTTGGCTGCCCTTTAGGAATGAGAACTTCACCCGGAGCACCCCTTTGCCACAACTTCGATTCCTTGTGGGGGCATCCACAACTTGTCACACGGTCTCCACTTATATTGCATGATTGGTATTCCATCCCTAACCCAAAACTTGAACTGAAGTGGCTTAGTGTGTCCCTGTCAACCTGGTCCTTACCATCTAGCAAGTATCCCTCTACAAATGATTTCCAATCTGCAACCTCATCCATCAAGAAAGCCATTGGGTTGGGGTCAATGCAGCTCTCAAACACATCCATTAGTTCGGGGAGACTAGTCACGTTTTCTCTCTTGAGCTTGGTGGAGAAAGTTCCAAAGAATCCATCTATATCATCAAGCGTATGCCCAACCATCATGAATCCCACTTTCACAACTTTGAATACTCCCACTTTTTGTCAAGTATGACATTGCCCCAAACATCCATCTATTCTTGTTTTCTTTCCAACAGTTTGTCCAATTGAACACATAGCTCCTCTCAGGCCTTTGGTTTCTCAAGTAAGGGGAAATCATCCCAAGTCCTCCTTGATTCACTAGACACCTTGGGCGTGAGCTTTTTATCGCCTTTGGTAACAAAGCGGTTGATCATCCATCAAAGCCTCAAAAATGGGTCTTGAAGGGGAATACCTCCTCCCTTCTATCGATCCTTTCTCTAGTGTTCTCAAGCACTTGAAAATAGAGCTCACATGGAAGTTTGGATCATCCCTCCATAGATCAAGCACAAAATGACCATATGTTCGGTTCCATGACCATGTGTTAAGACACCCATGGACTTTACTTTCATCTAAAAGCGTTTTGACAACGCTTGGGTAAAGGATCTAGCTTTGGCAAGAAAGTCTTGTGTTGGTCCATCTTATCATGAATTATACACAAAAATTTGTCCGTGCATCTCGAGGAAAATGTTCTCCACGCCAATACAACCGTCTACATGATATTTGGTCCCTTTGGTGATCTGCAAATTGCTCCCCTAATTGCCATTCTTTCTTTCTCTATTGCGGTTGATGCAAGTGTATCCTTGAGTTGAATGCAAGTGTTGCACTTTGAGAATGGCATGTGTGTTGCGGGACACTCACGTCCAGAAGTGAGTGCTCCATAACTTGCTGAAATGTGATTGAGAAAGAGGCCTACCTCCGGTAGTTTCTAGGATGGAGTTGACCTCTTTAAGGTACTCCTTTTGGATATAGTGTTGTGGCAACACCCTTTGCACCACTCGCGCTGCAGGTGCTCGTTCACCTTCGACTTGTGGGGCATAGATTGAGACATGTATCTCACAAAGCTCTCGAAGACTGCAATGGCCTTGAGAGTATTTGCTCTAGGTTTCAAAGTGAGTGCATTACCATGTTGGAACAAACTGTGCCCTTTTCTAACCTGCTCCCAGTATCTGTAGAATGAAGACTTGTTCACCTCAAGAATCCATCTCAATGCTCTCATACATACCCTCATGCCCCTCAATTGATATAGTAGCCTTCTGTGTTTTCATCATAGCTGGAATTCTTACACAAGGAGTAGATGAAATTAATCCTATCTTTTGAAGTTTGTCCAATGTATTGGGACCTTATCTGTGACGAGGTCATCCACCTTTGTCTTGACTTTGTGCAATCTAGGTTGCAACACTCTTGTCCCCTAATTGCCTCTAGGTTTTCTTTGGTTGGGGCCATACTTTCCATCCTTTCTAAATATTTGTCACTTCTAGGCCTCTTGGGCACCCTTGGCTGCCTTTTATGAAAAACATAACGTCTCTTCCTAGTGATCAAAGGATGCTCATCGACCACCAAATCTTCCACATGGCCTTGAGTGGGTCTTGGGGTATGTAGTTGAGTAGGGGATTCGGACTATCACCATTCTTGTGTGTAATATATCTAATTGGCCATCTCAAGCGACTTTGGGACTCGGCAACCCGAGAGCACACAATGCAATCACTAGAGCTTCCACGGGATATGATTGTATCAACCCGAAGAAGCTTCAATACCAACTCCAAGATGATCATCTCCCGGCCTTTCATCATTCACACTATCAAAGGATCAACTGCGGTTATTATGCCCTCTGCCAAATACCGAGTCTCGTTGCAGGGGGTGCAACAACAAGCAACCCATCTTCCTCCATTGGAGCCTAGGGCAATGGCACGTCTTTGGACTTCCTTGGCTCCATTTTACTCATCTCACATGCTCCACGAATGAAAAAGCACACATTAAAACCATATAGCCCCAAACACCACAAATATGACCATATAAACCATATAAAACCATACAAACATATTAAATATAAACCATACAACCGGTATATAACCACCAAAATCATATAACCATATTAAACCATACAACCATATTCAATGTAAACCATATGTAAACATTAAAACCACATATAACCATTGAAACTATATAACCATATTAAATACACAACATAACATAACATATATAAACATACAACATAACCTTTAATATCTTGTCATGGCCGCGTGGCCTCCTCGAGGAAGGCTGATAGGATGGCCATGTCGACAACTCAAGATCGCCTTGCCCGTCACGGAGGGCATGGCCCCACGCGATGAATCCTTATTATTGCACTTTTACGAGGGTTCGAGGGCGCGGCCCAGTCTTGCACCCTCTTCCTCTCCCCGACCATTCTTCCTCCCTTGTTTTCTCGATCACTCTTGGCGCTCTGTTTTCCTTAAAAGCCCGGTTTTCCCATCGGCGATCGAGTAGACCGAGCCATTCAAGGCCATCATATGATAGCGGCTTGGTCGACGGATCGGGGCAGCATCCGCCTTGTGGAAGTTTTAGCTGCCAGATTGAGTGTTCGGCGGCGTTCTTGCACGAGAAGAAAGTGAGGTTCTTCTCTGTAAGTTTTAGGCTTTTTTTCTTTGCTTCTTTTAGTTTTTACGTAAGTCCTTTCATGCATTTTTACTTATATTACGTTGTTTCTTGCTCTTATTTTTTTGCTCTTATATTTTTTACTTATATTTTTCTTGCTCTTATTATTGCACGATACAATTTCCGGCCCGAGCAAATCCTTATTCACGCTTTTTGCGGCTACGTAGCCACATGGAATCGAACCGCGGAGCTTCCTCCTCATCAACAAATCTTCGGTATGTTTTTGTAATATCATACCCTTTTTTAATCTTATTTGTCTCTCCTGTTCTCTGTTTTCTCATTAATCTCATTAATCTTTCTGTTATCTGTTTTCCTTTTGTATTGTTTTCTGTTTTTGTTATCTTTTTCTTAGTTGTTGTTGAATTGAATACATTGTACAGGCACAAGTGAGAATAGTGGTAAGAGTAGTAGCAAGCAACCGAGATAGAAATCATCGAGAGACAGGTGTTAGGAAGTAAGATATTGCAGAGCATTAACAGAACATTACTAGGAATGATTCACAAAAGAAATTGCTAAACTGTCTATGAATGTTTAATAACAGAACATAACTAGGAATCTTTTTTCCTAACTATCAACTAAGAATAGGAATTGCTTCACAGAATCTGCAATTCTAACAAAGATATCCTCCTTTGCGGGAGAGATGAGAAGGGATCCGGCTTTCTCATTGGCGAAGTTGAGAATACCTCGCTTGCCAACAATCCGGGAAATGCGGGCCTTCTTCGACTTCGCTGAAGTCGAGAATTTTCGACTTCCTTGGCGAAGAAGAGGGAATGTACACTCGATTGTTGGCGTTGAGGAATTCTCGACTTTCGAGTCGATTGCACCTACGGCTTACCCAACGTCTTCACATTCTTTTCCGGCCCTGCTGCAGCCTTCACATTCTTTTCGGCCTGGCGCAACCTTCTCGATTTCGTGAGTCGAATGTGATAATGTCAATGGCCTTTGTGCAGCGTTAGGTGCACTCCACCCGGTCAGAGCGGCTCTCCTTGAACCATCATCGAATATTGAAGGAGGGGCTGGATCGGGTGGAGGCCCTTTAACTAACCACGAGGTGTTCTTTTCGACTGCGAAGTCGTGAAAACGCGAGCTCTAGTGCATTCTACGGTGCTGCGCAGGCGGTCTTAACCACTCTCCTTCAAACTATCTTGCTCGGATATGCGGGCGGGAAGTGGTTTTGACTGCTGCGAAGCCAACTCTTAACAAGCCAATTCTCCGTGTATGGAGTCGGTGGCCTCTACCGGCCAGTAGACCGTCTCCCCAAAACATCTTCGATAGAGGGCGAAGGGATGGGCTCGGACCGGGTGGAGGCATTACTAACCAATGTGGAAACCTTCTTTGCATGCGCGTCTTGGCCACTCGAATGCTTTATCCAACCAAACTCCATGTGTACTATGCCGAGTTCACCGATGGCTTAGGCCCTCGACTTGGCGAAGTCGAATGAAGACGTGAAGCCAACACTTTTATTCTCGACTGCAAGTCGAGATCCCTTAGCCGACCAATTCTCGTGTATGGTCGCAGCGGGCTTCGACCCGGCCGAGCCACTCTCCTTGAACCATCTTCGGCCGAATATTCACGAAGGGAGGGGCTCTGACCGGGTGGAGGCCTCTACAACTAACCACGGGGAAACCACGAGCTTTGTCGCATTCTCGACCGTGGGGAAATGGAATGCCTCAACCAGCCAAGACCACATGTGTACCATCCGGAGTTCTCGATGGCTAGCGATTCTGGAATTTGGCGAGTCGAGAATGCGAGAAGAAGCCAAGGTTTGCATTCTCGACTTCGCAAAGTCGAGAATCCCTTAGCCCGATCCCACGCATTCTCGGTGCACGTAGACGATCGAGCCACTCTCCTTCAAACTATATTGCTCGAATATTGCGAGGGAAGTGGCCCCGGCTGTGTGCGTTTATTTGATCTTAGCCGCAGTCTCTACAACTAAGCACTCTGTATTCTCTGTCTTTAGTCCCAAGTGCCACTCTCCTTGAACCATCTTCCTCGAATATTGCGAGGAGTGGTTCCGAGTGGTAGAGGCCTCTCGGCTAACCACGGGGAGGATGCATTTGAACCGCATCTCTCGGGCCTTAGACCTAGCCTGATCTATATACAACATTCCAAGAAAAAATACACCTAAAAGCGGGCTCATTCCGTTTTTCGATCCATTGTTTTAGTGCCCGAGCATCTCTCAACCTAGAGAGTAATTCATCTCGGCGAAATGCTCGACAAAGGAAACAATAAATCGTCGAGCTTATGAGCAGTTCCATCCATGATCTAAACACTGGGGCGGCATGTTCTATACAAAATAACCGCGGGCATCTCTCGAAACTCACCTCTTCACGCGGTAATTCCTTGGGCCATTGTATCACAGATCCACTTGACCTCTCAGAGAGTCTTTGCTTCTTCACGCCGGTCTCATCAAGAGTGCATTCAGCATCTAATACTTGTATCAATGCGATTCTCGTGTATCCCCGTTCCATGGCGCAAAGTTAGTTGTAGAGTTCCGTAATGTCTGGCGGCTCCTCTCGCTTCCTACCTTAGCTCCGTGCTCATCGATCAAATCAAGCGCTTGCAATAACACAGCGATCGGAAAAAATACACATAGCAAGAAAACATTTGCGGAAGCTTACAGCGTCGCGGCGCCATTCGAAGTAAACACGATCGATGCTCGCCTCCCAACTCAAAGTCGCCAATGCGCGTGGTGAAGATAATCTACACTCGCTCACTAAGTCCCCGGATGTGATTCAATTTCGAAATGGTGTTTGGGCGGGCTAAAGCCGGCCGTCTTTGTACCCTTAATTCGTCCGCTTTTTTCTTAAATGATTGCATGTCCTTAAATTCAAATAAAAGAACGCACCATCTTTTTTACGTGCAGTCCTAAAACCTACAAGCGGCGGAGGAAACTTAATTCTGAAGGGTTCGCGAGGAAGAAGATGCGGGGGCATCTGAGACACGACGACTCCGTCCAAGCGAGGCCGGAATGAAAGTGGTTCTAGCGGCGAAAGAAGAAGAAAAAGACAGCGCTCAGGTGAGCTCGAGGTTTTTCTTTGGTGAATACCTTTATCGATCCATCCTTTGGTCTTGCGGCATTCCACCGCGGACTCGCTAGTGATCAGCGGGCGAACCCGTTCTTCGTCATCGAGGGGCGGAGCGAGCTTCTTGACACCGCCAGATTCTTGGTGGTATGTCGAGGTATCGGCAAGTGGGAAGGAGAAAGATCTCGTTTCTCCACCAAAGGGGACAAGAAGAGCTCCGGAGACAAGTACAAGAAGGTCGGTGTTGTGCTCTCCGTCTCGTTTGTGATTCGAAGCATCTAACATTTCATGTGGAGGACGCGAGAAGAGTAAGTTCTACCACGAAAAAAATTATCGGTTTTCAAATTATTCTCACTCTTCAATGAGCAAAGGCGAAGGGCACCGACAAAAGACCGGGCGCCTTTAAATTGTCGAAAAACTTGGGTGGAAAGGATCCGAAGGGATGAAGGAGGCCGGAACCCTAACATGAGATTTCGAGTCGGGAAAAACTGTTCAACACGGGGAGCTTCACCTCATTGTCTTGAAGACTCTACAACACTTTCGGCGGTGGGGAGGAAGTTGTGGTTCATAAAGACAAAAGTCCGACAAGACCAAAGATGGAGAAGATGACACCCACGGGAGGAATCGGATGATGGAGCGCACGAAGATATGGTGGAAACTCCCAATTAATGGATCGTGAATGAGTAGATCGGGGATTTCCTGAGAGGGGCGCGAGAAAATGGGCGGCTAGCTTCGGTATTATCCGTTGGAAATAGCACACAAGCTGCTCTTGGACATCGTGACGCCTGAAGGTCCGCACACAGGGAGATGCCGCCTTGTTCAACCACGGGGAATTTAATCCAAAGACACATCTTTGGAGATTCTGAACCCTGATGGTGCGACATCCTCGTTGCAGATCAATGCCTGCGGATGTCATACTGCTTTCAGCCGAGATCGGCCGGGTGAGTTGTTAATTTTGGAAGTCCAGAAAGAACGAAGGGAAAAGACATCCGGTTCGGGTAGTAGACGGCCGGAAGATCCGGTGAGGGCGCCAAAGTATTGCACGACGAGAAGGAGGTGCCGCAAAAGGATCAAGGATACATATGTCAGCGAGAGTCGCGAGTTCTTCTGCGGAGCGCGCCCGGCAACCGGCTGGCCGGCGTAGCCAACGCCGTAACACAATAGCAGCAAGTGCCTACATAAGGTAAAGAATTCTTCGATTGGCGGCTTCTCGACTTCCGCAGTCGAAAGCCCTAGCATCCTATCATTTCGTTTTTCATCAGGGGTTTCTCGACTTCAGCGGTCGAAAGCCGTAAAACTTCTGAAGTCAAGGATGCGGAGCTTTCTCGACTTCGCGAGTCGGCGAAAACCCATAGAAGTAAAAAGAAAAGTAAACATTCAAAGGGACATTCTCGACTCGCGAAGTCGAGAAACCCGATGCCGTGACTGAAAGCATCGAAGCCTTCCCATCCTTTCTTCCCCGCCTCTTGGACAGTGTAAACTTAGCTTCTATTCTAAGTTGCATCGTTCGAAGAAACGCGGCATGGAAGGATTTGGGAATGAGCGATGCTTTCACTCTGGCCTTCACTCTCGTACTATGTTCTCTCCTCTCCCGAGGGTATTCTCGACTCGCGAGTCGAGAAAGTCCCTTGAATCTTCTTACTTGTGCTCCTCTCACTTTCTCGACTCGCGAGGCGAGAAACCCCAGTGTAATAGAGAGAACATTGGAGATTAATCATCGAGCCCAAAAGCTTGCATAGTCATCATCATGTGAACCCTACATTTTTTGCATCGAGATGGAGACAAACATGCCCAAAAGCTTGCATAGTCATCATCATGTCCACATCACCCATATCTTGCCATAAAAATTTGCCACATCACCCCATGGGAAACCAAAGTTGCACATTTTTATATTTTTGGCCTAGTCAGAAGTTTATCTTGCTTGCTTGGTATGACATATCACCAATGGCATGCCACATCATCATGTGCATGTCAACTTTCACAAATTTCAAATTTCTCCACTCATTTCATGGAGATTGCAAGAAATACTCTTCACGACAGACCCTGTTTAATCTCTGGCAAATTTTTGTCTAGTTTTTTTCAAAAGATTTTCACCCATGACTTCAGGATCGCCTATAGATTCTTAAATTTGAGTTAATGCACTTATGAGCCTAATGACTTTGAGATCCTCACAGAGGGATTCTTTGGGAGATTTTTTCAATTTCAGCGAGTTGTCCTCAAAATTTTTGGGGCACTTTCGTTGAGAATTAAAAATAAGGACTTCTTGAGCTTATATGACCATAAAGATGGCGCAACGCACATCCAAGCCATTCTGGCTATGGCCATATGGCTTGAACGTAGCAGAACCCATAAGGAAAATCCCCCGCCAAAGTAGTTCAAAATTGAAGATAAATTATATGGATGAAAAAAATGCCTCATCAAAGGTTAAGAACAACGGTCAGTTGCGGAGATATAAGCGGCCGGGATGGTGATCACGGTGCTTTGCTCCTATTGGATGCGCTACTTTCCAGCCCTATTGGTCCTATTGCTCCTATTGGTCTGCTACTTTCCCGCCCTATTGCTCCTATTGGTCTGCTACTTTCCTATTGCTTCCAAATCAGAAAGGGGAGAGCCGCCCGCCCTGCTTCATGGCTATGGCGCCCCCTGCTTCATGGCCTTCCCTCTGGGGGCTACGGTGATGCATGCCGCTTCCCGGCTATGGGCTGCCACCTTCCGCGACCTCCCCCCGACTGTATGCATACCTTCCTGACCTCCTATAGTTGACAACGATTTTGCTATGGATTTTAAGAAGGTATCGAAAGCATTGATCATAACTTCAATGTCTGAGAATCAAAGCCTAAGGGAAGATGTTGGCGCTAGAACACAAGAGGGCCATCTCAAATCATCTTTTCATTAAATTAGATGATCCGGAGGAGCCGACCATGCGGATGGTTTTTCGCTTTGGGAAGCAAGCACAAAAGCCAGTATCGGGTTTTAAGCTTTGGCTTTTCTCAAAGCAGTATCGGGCTTTTCGCTTTGGGAAGCAAGCACAAGCAACTTTTCATTTGTTGAAAGCCACATAAAGTCCTCATAAAAGCTGTTGCCTCTCATTAATTCACTCGATATCTATCATATGCCCGACATCTTGCATGCTTGTTCACATGGATAAAGGCACCCGGTATCGAGAAGTGCTTTTATAATGCTCTCTGAGACAATATCGCAAGAGACAAAAGAACCGAATGAATAAAAGCAGGCCCGGGAATGTACCACAACGGATCGATTGATGAAGATTCGAACCAATATCGCGGCAGGGTTTTATATCTATTTTGAATCCCTACTAAGAAATTTAGCATCTCTATTTCTTCGATATAGTGCTTCTGATTCATTTGATTATAGTGGGATTATACGGTTTTTGTAACAAAGGTATAAACTTGAAGAGTTATTAGCGGTAAAATCATTGATCTTGTTTCATTTTTAATGATCTAGGCATTTTCGAACATAATTGTTTTTTTCTTATCACGGATCCTTAAGTATTTTGGAAAGTAATGGATTCCATGATGCGAGAGGATCCGATTTTATTCTACATTAAGCAAAAATAAATGGCTCTGAAAAGTATTTACGCAATTAACAAAAGTTTAGAATTGTTTAGAATTGGAAAGCGGAATAGCATCCCATCTTTCCGGATTGTAATGTATTTTCCGCTTTATATTATATAAAAAACCATGTATTCCATGAATTTATAAGGCTTTAGTGGCATGTTGATTACTTGTATGTAGTAGTTGACAATGATAAAAAATTTGAAACAACCACTTACACAATAATTACACAATAAGAACCTACTCTTTAACCTACAGGAACCTCCTTAGCAATAACCAACTTGTGATTATACGGTGTTTAATAAACTTCTATTTATATTTATATGGTGTTTAAAAAACCAAAATTTGAAAGGCATGTTTTTTTTTTAAATGTATGCCACGTGTTAGCATATGATTGGTTAAAATAATAGTTTTTTTATTTTAAAAATATGCCACATGTCAATATTTAATTGGTCAAAATACCCATTAGAAATAACACTAGGTTTTTCTATGTGTTATAATCATGCTTTTCTATATGTCCTTATTTTAGAAAGACAATAGTTAGGAGCATTAAAAACAATAGCTGGATTTAAGTAACACATGTGGTATTTCGTTAAATAACATGTATATTTTTATAAAACCATCTTACTTTGACGTTGTAATTTTATTTTTCACATGTAGTAATATCTAAACCTGAAGCAAAACAATTCATGGTTTCGCTAAAAACTACAAATAGATAAAAAAAACACACACATAGAAAAGGGAAAAAGAACGGTCTTTTATCACTTTTCCACGAGTACTAATATTTAAACCTACACGTGTTATTTGGAAGACAAACAACACGTCACTCCTTAAAAAACAACAGTCAAGAACAAAACTACACGTTGAAAAAGTTCGTAAAAACAACACTGAAAAAAAGGACACGTTGACAAAAAAACAAAAAAGTGTCAGAAAAACCACCGTGGGATTTTTTTGCCAAAGAACCACTGTCTCTTTGTGCAAATCCGGATAAACGGGCCACGTGGACTTTTGGGGCCATTTTGGTGTTGTTTTTGGCATAAAACAACACTTCCGTACAAGTAAAAAACAACTGTGGACCAAAAATTGGGGTCAGTGTGTAAGAAGATCCCAAGGTGGGGAGAACCACGATGCTGCGGACAACATCAATTCAAGGTGGGTAGAATGTGACATTCCAGTACGATATGCGGTCTCAAGACGTATACCGTACTGCACCGTCACGCATACACGCCACTCCAGTCGACGTGTACGCCGACGTGTAACCAAGCAAAGGCGCCCTAGGGGGAACTTGCAAGGGTGCGCACACTTAGCAATGTGCGCACTTTAAACCTACATTAAAGGCAGACCAAGGGTCATGAGAACCCTAACCCTAACTGATAGCCTACATAAGGCACCAAACGCTAACTTTCCCTTTTTCGCCCAGAGACCTTCAGAGCTCCAATTCGCGCGCCTCAAGAGTCAAATCCGACTCCCAAGATCTGCCCGTGCGCTCTAGCTCGTCAGACTTCCTTTCCGACCGCATCCCCAAGTAGAACTGCGACATGGACTCCTTCGGATCAAGAGGAGTGAACCAGGGATCAGGTATTTAATCGATTTAATAGCCTAAACCGTATTCCAGCCATCGAACCAATAGGTTTAGCCTATTAAATTACTCTCAGTAGCCAAGCAGATCCCCGAATTGACCCTAACTAAAGAACCTAACTCTATGATATAGATTAGTTCTTATTCTTTAGTTCTATGATGATGTGATGGGCCGGATGCATTACGTGAACTCATTGTATTGGGAAGGGGGTAGAGACTTAAAGCTTAGTAGTTGATGCTCTAGCTAGTCCATCTTAGTGCATTACTAGATTTCGCACGTGTGTACAAGAACCACACGGTTGTGGGTGAAGGGGCCGGCGGCTCGAAGGAGGTTCGTGTTACGCCTCTTGGCCGATCCCTCGGTGTGTAAGGCCTCTGGGGATCACGATGAGACTAGGTCTAATGGCTTGCCACTGAGTGTGGGTAAGGCATGGGCTCGACACCCGTGGAGTGGAGTTCACTTTCCAGTGGGTTAAGTCGAATAAGGGCAGTGGCCCTCTAGTCACCTTGAGTCAGCATGGAGATCTCTCGATGGGAGTGATCCTACGCCCCATCGGGCGGGAGATGCAACCCAGGAATAGCCCCTTTGGCTATGCATCCGGCGGGCTATAGTCCGGTCCCAACACTCTTCAACCTACTCTGCAAAGTGCACAGGAGGGGCGGATGGAGTGGACAACCCAATGCCATGTTCTTATGCCGGTCAAATCCATTGTCATGATTACATGCGCAATGAACTCACGGAGACCAAAGCTTGTCGGGTCATCCCACGAGTGCGAGCCTTGGGTAGGAACTCCCCTTGTATTGTGCTGATCTTTGTCTATGCAGATGTGGATATGCCACCCTTCGAGGTGGGTATATGATGATTATGTTACTGACATATATACGCTTCCGCAGCTAGGTAGGCCGGAGACGGGGTAAAATGACCCCTTCATTCTTCCCACTGGGGACCCAGTATGGTCACAGTGATATGTGGAGGGCCCTGTATCAGTATGGAGCTGGTATGGGGGATGAACTCCTGTTTGTATACGGTGTGGGCATCGTATATGAGTAGGGGACGTCACAACCACCACACCCCACCACCACCACCACCACACTTCACCACCCTGCACAATGTCCCACCACTCCTTGCTACCACCAAAGCGTGTTGTGTGGTGTGTACTGTGCAGCGTATGTTGTGTGGTGTGTGGTATGTGGTGGTGTGTAGAGAGTACCTTGTGTTGTGTGGTGTGTGATTGTGGTCTTCCATCAGTACGTGGCTTACGATGTTAGGAGGCTGACATATACGTAGTGTTTTGTTTTGCAGACTATGGCAGACTTGTGAAGGAATGGTTGGCTGCAACATCAGCTAGGTTTGATAGATGCAAGCAACGATTGCAAGCAAACGAGGATAGGAAAAATGATATCAAAAGAAAGATTGAGTTGATGGAGCATAAGACATCAGAAATTAGAGCTGATTTGCACAGATGGCAATCAATCATGACAGCAAATCCGAAAGCAACAGAGGGTGTTCGGGTTGTAAGCAAACTAAAGGATGAAGAGCTAAATGGTACAGTGTTGCATGTGCTGAATCAAGTAAATAAGGAACTAGCAGAAACTGAAATTGAGCTAAAGGCATGTGAAGACTTACTGCTGCAGCTGCAACCTCGAATGCAAAGATTTGAGATTTTTTTAGCGGCGTAGTGGTCATGACACTCCTTTAGATCCTGCACTTCCAATGCTTAGCGAGGCGAAGAAGAGGGGTGATGAAGGTTGTCCATTTTTGTGGGCGTTGTGCGAAATGGGAGGGTAAAATGTTGCCCGGTTGTGATAGCGAATCGATCATTCGGTATCACATTCTATGTCTATCATACCATTTGAGGTAAATATTATCAACTCTAACCCTCGTCTAAAGACTCTATTGATTTTGAATTTGTTTTGCAGACATTCTAGAACCTTTGCAGACCCTAGTTGTACCCACATTATGGTGAGACATGGCTTTTGGCTTTTGGTGTTTGGTAGTACCACAAGAACCAATAGACACAAGTAAGTGCCTTAACTAATGTTTCTTGATGTTATCCCGGGTCTCTTGACTTAGTGTTTGCGAAATTCACGAAATTTGAGACCAAGAATATCCAACAGTTATCCATGCCTCGATGGGTTATGAGGCTGCAAGATACCTCCCGGGTGTACCTAGAATTCAGCCCATTTGATACTACTAAGTCAATCCCGACTCTTGGTGACTGGAGACTCCAAAAGCGAAATTTGGATAGTGGCCCGAATGCGGTCATTATCAAGTAAATCACAGATGCCACATACATGATTTACTTTTTGTATTTTTCGTGGTCTTCCTCATTTCAATTATATTCTGAGGAGATAGATGCTCTTGCTGGCTGGAAGCCATCGAAGAGATTCCTAGTGCATCTGTTTTAGGGGAAAATTAATTCCCTTGAGATTCATTGCATGAGATCCTTCACGAGAAAAAGTTTTAGTCTTGAACATGAGCCAAATGCGGATGCGGTGATGAAATTGACAAAAGAAACCCGGATCACGGGCGAGATGCGGTGCTCCATGAGTCCAATACAACCTCAACCAAGAAAAACCAAGAGCTTAGCGAAATTCTCCTTGTTACGGATTTTAATGGGGTTTTAGGCAAGTTTTATGACTTGAAAAGAGGATCCTGCATCGGTAGGGCGAAGTGACCCTCATTGAACCTTCAAAGGCAGCGGTTTCGGGGCCTACATTACAGGAGTTCTTAGAATGGTGTTTTTCAAAATTTGAGATTGCATTGTAGTCGGCATGGCTAAAGAGTAATATTGACTTGTTGATGAGAAAGTTCTTTGCTTGAGGAATATAAAGGCGATTTCTTTTTATTTGGAATGGGATAAGCGCACCAACACAAAATTAAAAAGTGGTTAATAAGCCAATTTTCCTTAAGGATCTGTCAAAGTGTGCGAGAATTGCGGAAATACCAAGTGAAAAACACATTGTTGATAGATGGACGAGATATAAGGGTTACGCCAACCCGGTAGAACACAATGATATGTCCAAATAGTTTTGCTCCGCGGGTTGGATTCAATTTCCTTTTGGAACTCAAACCATGGCTGGAAGGACTTAAGCTGCTGAAAGTGTGCGGCTTATGTGAAGGAACATCAAATATGGAACCGTGGGATTAGAAGAGTCGGCATAAGCTGCATGAAAATGCTCGACAAGTATTTTCATAAATGAATCTTGTAAAACTCTTTGAAAGTCAATATAAGTAAAAAAATTTCTATGATATGTGTTGAACTTTTTCAATTTAAAATATTTGAATGGATTGTGAGCAAATGTTCTCATGTGTGTTTAGAACTAGAGATGATAGAGCTTGGTCCCTGTCTATCTAAAGCCACATACACATTTTGGAAGTGGTCTTTGAGTGGGCCCAGTTAGCTCCACCCAGAGCATTAAAATTTTTGGGCGTGTCTGTGATGGTTCAATGATCAATTGATCCTCCTCTTCTCAAGGTGATATTTTCATCGATTTGTGATCATCGAGTTGTGCCATCATATATGCATATGTTTGCGGATACATGGAATACTACTTGATGCTCCAAGGAATGAGTCATCCCTTTCATTTCTTTGACCCTCTTTTCACTCGACATTGTCGGGGACACAAATAGTTACAAAACAATAAGGAAACATGTGAATGCGGATAAGTGCAGTACATGTTTTTGCACCTTTGTGATGGACATCTTTGGACTGTTTTACGATTGTAAGCCCACGTGTGTCTCGCGAGAGATATAAACCCGAGGATATATCACTTTGATAGCTTCGGGCTTGCACGGCGAAGAGAACATATTGAGAGGTTAGTGCTTGCTCATTTGCATTTCTTTGTTGTGGCACAATGACAACAAACTTTGAATGCGGAGTTCTTGGAATTGCTTGGACACAATAATTTCAGTTTTACAACCCTCGAGATGTTGTGAAAATTTTCAAGCGCCTCTTCAAACCCGATGGTCATTCATGCCAATTTTGCCATATGTTCGTTTATGCACAAATTTGTGAGGGTACTTGAAAGGGTGAATATATTGTTGTCGATCTGGTAAGTCAACTCAAATGCACGGACAAACCAAACTACATTATTGACAAAGTGTGGTTAGCTGAGGTTGTGGACATTTTAGACCGGGATCTAGTTGATGTTAGAGTGTTCATGCTTGAAATTTTAAGATTAGAAGCAACAAAAGCTGGAATTAGGAGGAACATATGTATTGGAAAGTATGTAGGTGCATGAGTCACCTCGTACTTTAAATCCGCGTATATATCTTTCTTATGTATATAATTGTTATTGTAACCTCGATTCATTTGAATGAAAATTCATATTCAATTCATCTCACAAACAAAGGAATCAAGTGTTCGGGAAAAATTCAAATCTTAAAAAGAAATCAAGACAAACTCATTTTTCACGGTTTGAAGCACAAAACTTCACATGAGTTAAAACTTCTGAGAATGGTTTTACATTTCATCATCATCGAAAAGAACTTGGTAAATTACGTAAAATTTTCTCCTCATCTAAAGGATCGACCCTATATCCCGGTCCTATTTTGACGTTTAGTTGGTGGCATATGAAGTCGATTACCAGATTTGTGTTGTGAATACTATGCCTAAAGGCGTCTTTCTTTTGCAAAGATCATAGGCGATGGTTGATCTTGCGCTCTTCTTCATAATACATACCTTCTATGACACTATCACCGGTGAGATACCATGTTCCATTGAGTTGGAAGTCTTTCTCCACTATCCATTTTGGTTTGTGCACATCGAGAATCCAAAATTCAGAACTCTCATCATTCCCTTCGAACAACGGCAATAAAATTATCACCAACTCTAAGTGCCTCTCTTAACATCGTGGGATTGGGAGAACAAGGACTTCTTTGGATTCACGGTCCTCAATGTCGCATGCACATTGGAGGATGGTACAATAACGGAAGTTTCCAATCATCAACATGGTGCTTGTTCACTGGTTGTCCCACATGCCATCAAGCAATAGGCTGCGAAGCATGAAAAGTTCCCTCGTATTACCAGCGCAATGGAGATTCGAGGATTGAATGCATGTACACAATGGATCGCCTAGTGTCCAAAATCCTTTACGCACCCCATGCTTTCTTTCTATCTATATCCTCCACCTTGACTTCCCAAAGAACCTTTTTATATTCTTCCTCTTCTTGGTTTTGGATGTGTTCATCCCTCGGATGTTCCACAACTAAACATCTCTTGACAACTTCTACCACTTCATGAGCATTACCCAATTTTATCTTTCTTTGTATTTTAATTGCGGTTGTCTTAACCATCTCTTCAACTCGGACTTTGCCATCGTGTTCACCTTTCGGTGGTTAAAACAAAAACATTCCATATCATATAGACATCTCATTTGTGTACCTAACCACAAAGTAAAATGGTCTAGAAGCCTTGAATTGAGATCTTTTGCACCATCGAAAACACATAATGTCTCTTTGGCACCCTTCCTTTACGCTCCGGATATTTGTGGTGCTTCATGAAAGCGATGTTGCATAAACAAAGTATCGTGTTCCCTATCATCGATACATAGTAATGTGTTTCCTTGATAATTTCATACGCCCTTTGAGTGTCTTGATATGTTATTTAAACCAAAATGGTAATCGGTTATTGACCAGTACATGTTGCACCTCCTCTTGTTCCTTGAATGTATAGTTCTGCGCGCAAAATCCACTACCGAAAACGGGGGCATCTCTTGTAAGATTCTCCGGAAGCTCCTTGTTAGTCTGTGCCTCTGATACTGGGACTATTGGCCTCTGACGGACGAGTCAAGCTTAGGATCCCGCAGGCGGCCGCGGGTCAGCCGTCCAAAGCCAGCGAAGACCAAGCGGTGACCACGCGGTCAAAGCTGCGTCCCGTCAACAAAGCCCGTTTCCGGACAAGTGATGGCACATCGCTTGCGTCGTGTCAGTCGGAATTCTAGGCACTTCAAGAGCACACCTTCAACATTCCACCGTCAGGCCTCCTTCGAGAATTAAACAGAGAATCAGTCGGTGTGTGTCTATATTGGGCCAAAGGCCATTGTACTATATATATGAGTGGAAAGCTAGCACATGATTTTTAGATGAGTTTTTGAGTCTTGTCTCTCTTGATCTTCTCTCGATTCGCGAGCTCATGTATGTTCATCATTGACATCAAGGAAGCTTATCATTTTCCTCTCATTGTTCTCTTACATTACATTTTCTTCTTCTTGTTCCTTTCTTGCAAATCCGGCGTGACATAGTCCCGGTTCTCTGTTAGATCAAGGGTCCTCCGGAGGAGTCTTCAGCGAGAGTTCGAACCTGACCCCAAACAACCATGTCGCCCATACCCAGGAGTACGATTCGATTTTCCTTTCTTACATGCCCAATATAAATAGAAACTTTCGCCCGGAAGAACTTTCCCGACGGCGTCTCGCTTGGAGCACCATCATCGGAAATTTTGTTGTGACATGTATGGATCTGCTTATGACATTGGGAGGCCACATTCGGTCCTAGGGCTTTCGATCGGCCGCCACCCACCCCGGGTCATGTCGTCAAATTCTCCGCCCCTCAAAGCGTGCAAACAGTACTCACAACCTCGGTCTCCTCATCACTTCTGGGGGCCCTATCCGGCTCAACCTGCTCAACCTTACTTTCATACCCCGAACATGCTTTCATCCATAGGTCTTACGGCCCATGCGCCTCTGCCTTCACAACCATCATCTCCCTGGGTGGGCGAGGGGATATCCACATGTCTTTTTGCTCCTCCCGAGGTTTCCCCTTCCCTACATTTCCCACCACTCTTCCACGTTTTACAACCTTACCGACCTCAAAACCAATGATCGGGCACCTCCGGTACCTCCAACTTCAGCAACCTTGACCGGACAAGGTCTTTCCGGGCACCACCACCTCCAACTCCACCTCAATATCCTCACTATCGTTGTTCTGTCCGGCCAGCACTTTTTACTTCTACCTTTCAAACCCGCCAAGGTGACTTATCCTACCTTTGGCAAACGAAGGCAAACCTTAGACCAAAGTGCTCGGGCCCACATGGAAGAATTTGAGGGGCTCGGCTGTCACGAATGGTCATCGCCCAACCTCAACTGAAATTCCACATCTTTTCCACCACGCTGCGTGGCTCCCCTCATCAATGGCTCATGTCCAGCAAAGCCAGCTGGCAACAAGATTGATTGAAATGAAAGCTGCTTTTCTTTCTCACTATGGGACCACCCGGATGATGATCAACTTCATCTCAAGCAACTCAATGACCTTCAACAAGAGCCCACGAAGTCCGCTGGGATTTTTGCGATCGACTTCACATTACGCTGCTCGGCCGGACTCAAGGGGTACCCCCACCAGGCGGATCTTGGTGCGGTTTCTCCAAGGACTTCCTCGGCCCTATAGACTCATGTGAATACACACGTGCCGAAGACTTTGGAGCAGGCTATCGATCTTGTCAATCACTCGGTCAATGTTTCCTCCCAGGTGGCGTGGCTCTTCGAAACTCCCTTTCATTCCACGATTCTGGTTCCCCGGGCTGGCATTGTTTCAACCTCAACCGCCAATCCGCGGCCTTGATCGGATACGGTGCCATATCGCCAAATATCAAGGCCACTTGGCGAATGAGTGCAACTCCACCAATGGCCGCCTCATTTGTAAAGATGCAACATGTGCAATCATGCCCGGAAAAGTGCTTTCGCACCCATCCTACACCTTTCGCAACAAGATGGTTTATCAGGGTGCAAACCACACCTCGGCACCAATGCCAATATCGGCTGACCACCGCTTTGAAACGGCAATCAACTCTATCGACAGGGAGCAACAACGGGGACCCAACACCGTCCTCCTTTTGATCCTTGGCTTCCGGTGTTATCGCATCCAGAATGGGGTCATACCACCCGCGGCGTGTCCTCAACTTCCACAAGTTGAGGTGCGGCTTCGGCACAAATCAAACCACATCGGTCCGCCTCACGGCTTACCAACTCTGGATTGCTAATGGCAAACAAGGCGGCGTCTGTTGGCGGAAGCCACCCTTGCGCCTCGGCAATCGCGCTATCAACCAGCTCACGCCAATCAACCTCGGATGGATCAACAAGCGCAGGGAAGAAATTTTTGGGCTCTTAATCCTCGGTCCGACCAATCAAATTGGGTTGGTTTGGTTTCCGCGCCGGACCGAGGCGTCGCGTCCCTTAACCATTATTTTTAATAGTAGCGCAGCCTGCCTTTGCGGTCGATACCATTCCTCATGATGAAGAAAAAAAGGTTCACTTTGCACGATTTGGAGAAACTCATGCCGCATGTCATGCCTAAAAGTTAAGCCAAAGCATTACGAGACCTCATGCAAAGCTCTTGAAGGCGCCCGTTGGCTAATGTTCATGCCACTACTGGCGCTCAACAAAGGCGGGAAGCACCTTCCGCGTCTCAACCTCCCGCTCTCGGACCTATCCAAATATAGCTGCCGAGGGTTGACCTACTCAAAAGTTCTTTCTTCATTACCCGCCTCCGGCGGAAAGTGGATCAGCGGATCCTTTTTCTCATGTGCCTCACGGAACTCCAAGAGAGCTGCCAAAAATCAAAATTCCTTTAAGTTTGGCCACAATTTTGAAACTTTTGTCCTGCTCTCAAGGACCGGTTACCACTCATTTGTTTTGGTTTGGGGCTGTTGCTACCTCTACTCCCGCGGTACATGCCCCACGGTGGGCAATCAACAAGTCAATCATGTTCAAATTGGCGGGGTAAGCGCGGTCAATCTCATCACCCGGATAAACTCCGCCAAACAAATGGGCATCAAACAACTCTATCGTGCCCCATATGACATCAAATTGGCCAATGACCATATCCGCGAGACCTCAAGGCGTCCGCCTCTTCTTCACATCAACATTGGTGATCTGATTCCCGTTGGAATTCGGTGTTTGGAAGGTGGAAGATCCGGTGCTTATGAAATGTTGGTGGAGACCTTTTCTCCGCCGGGCCAAGAGTATCCATTCTTTGGGCCCGCGGATGGGTTAGTCATCAGATGGTCACCTCAATGCCACCATGGACTTGGAAGCGAGGCAAAATCATTTCCGTCGACAATGCTGAACCCTCTCTCTCTCAGACCCCGATTCGAGGATGCCGGGGAATATCTATCGCGTTCCGGGCTCCACTGCGAGTACGCCTCTGTCATCCTACCGAATATCGCGATCCACACGGAGAAATGACTCTTGATCGAGGACGGGCTGTGGCTGCTTTGCTTGACCCTACACGGCTCCTTGCAATCCGAATCCGCGTGTTGATCACTTTTCGGATCTTTGAACCTCTGGCTCTGTGGAGCAGATGTACCTATTTGTCATGAAGCAACCTCTGCTGATGGGCTTCGGCAACCTCTTTTTTCACCATGCGAGTGCCCGCATCTGTTTATGCTTCAACCTCCTGCTCATATTTGTCGGGACATGGAAGTTATCCCCATATTCAGACTCGAAGTCGAGATTGTGGGCGTAGGCAACAATAAACTGTCGAATGCTTTGCAAATCTTGAGCACCCTATCGTAGCAGGCGTCCCGCTCTTCAAAAAAGTTCAAACACATTTTATTTGGAGCTTCTGAGAGATCTTGAGGGATCAACAAAAGGGGGGAACTCACCATTCCTACCAAATCGATGCCGTCCGATTATAGCAGCGGCGGTGCCGTGTCGGCGTCAAAAGGAAATTGACAAACTCCTTCTGCCGGCGATCTATGAGGTCAAACATTCTGAATGGGTGAGCCCCATTGTCATTGCACTCAAACACAATGGTAAGATCCGGCGTTTGCGTGGACTCGAAAACTCAATTAGGCCCGCGGGCGTGATCATTTTCCACTTCCCTTCGCAGGCCGGGTTACGGAAGAGGTTCTTTGGACATGGATGTACTCCTTCATGGATGGTTTTACGGCTACAATCGGATCTCAATCAAAGTCTGATCAACTCAAGACTACTTTCACCACCCGTGAAGTACTTTTTGCCTACAAAGGTGGTTCCTTTTGGCTTGTCAAACTCTCCATCTCGTTTCACGCATCATGCTCTCGGTTTTTCATGATTTTATGAAGGAAAATCCCCTTCTTACAATTTTTTCAAGATGACTTCTCGCCTACTGGTTCCATGGCTGACCATTTGGATAAATTGGAACTCGTCTTTCGAAATATGATGAGTAGGCATTAGTCTCAATCGAAATGCACCTTTGTGTCACCTGGGGTGTTAACGCTTGCGTTGTCGATTAAAGCATGTATCACCCGAATCACGCCAAAAATCGGTTGTGTGCTCAAAGCTCAAGCACACCGGCCAATATCAAGGAGACACGCTCTTTCTGGGTAAGGTCAATTATTACTCCACCTTCATTCTGGACTAGCGACCATTGCAGATCCCATTCATAAACTCACGGGTGATGAATCCACGGGCTTGGAATTCCCCCGGATCTTTGCTTTCAACGGTTGAAGCTTTTGCTTACTCGAGGCCCGGTTCTTGTTCCTCCTCAATGGGACAAGCCCTTTCATGTTCATGTCGATGTCGGCGTTTGCTATTGGGCTGTTCTTTCTCAAGAATATGAGTCGCTGCTTGACAAACCAAGCCCGTCGCCAATTACGTTGGCGCAACTAATTACAGGCGTGAAGCTTTGGGTCTCATTTTACGTGTCCAGCGGCTTCCCGTCACTACCTTTTGAGGCGGTCAGGATCAAATTCTTTGTTGACCACCAAGCACTCCTTTATTTGATCAACAAATCCCGCCCACGGGCGCATTGCTTTCGTTGGGTCCTTCTTCTCAAAAATTTGCCCTTTTGAAATTGTTCACAAAAGGCGGCAAATCTCATGTTATCGGATTATCTTTCCGCATCCCACCACGGATGATCCCTCCATTGAAGTCTCAGGGCGCCTTTTCGGCGCTCAACTCTTTTTAGTCCACGGCAACATCACATTGGTTCCATCCTCGAGGCTCTTCCACCCAGGAGGACATGGGCTCTCTAATGCCAAGCGACAATCCCGTCGTCATCAATTTCCGGCGACGTCGGTGACTACACCATGGTTCGCGGGACATCTTTACAAAAGGGGTAAGGATACCATCAACCCCGGCGTGTGTTCTACCTCGCCAAGTTCGGATATTGTCAGAAGCTCATCAAGGGCTAGGTGGTGGTCATTTTCATGGTGACACCCGCGGCCGCGCCAAAATCCCTTCTAGCTGGGTATTTTTTGGCCCATGCTCTTCAAAGGCAGCTCATACGCCCGCGCGTGTGATGCTTGCCGGCGTGGGGCCTGACCCGCGGCCGTGGCGCTCTTCCCTTGGCGCCGGTGTCATGCCCCTTCCGCCGGCAAATGGGGAATGGATTTTGTGGGACCCATGTCGATCCTCTGCCCAGCGGCACACCGTGCCGCTACGTCCCCGGTTCTCAGCGACTCGGCTCTAAATGGGCGGAGCTGCGCGCACTTCGGACTTTCTGCTGCGGCAAAAAGCCGACCAAGGTCCTATATCAACAAATTATCCGCGATTTGGCTGCCCCCCGGAGCTGAGGTCGGTGATCGTGGTGTCCATTTTATCAATCATACCATCAAGGGCGCTGGCGGGATTATCTCGATACATCATCACAAACGCCGCCTTACCCTATCCTCAAGGTAATGGTTTGGCGGAAAAGCACGAACAAAACTCGGTCACAATTCTCAAGAAAATTTGTGGCAGCTTCTACGCCTGAGGCCCGGCAAACAAAGCTTCCCTCTTGTTCTTTGGGCCTACAATACTTGTTTCAAAATAGCTGCGGGGTCACACTCCTTTCAAATTGGTTTATGGTGGGGGAAGCTCTCATGCGGTTTGAATACATCCTACCAACTCTCAGTTTTCAGCAGCTCACGCCCATAATCACTTTCTTGCACTCAAAGAAAGGGTCTATCAATTGGCACGATTGGATGAACTTAGAAGGGATGCTTATATTCGTGTTCTTCATGGACAGCGATTTGCAAAAATCTTTACATGACAAGCGTCGAAGACAAAACATTCAACAAAGGAGATTTGGTTTCTTCTTTATGATTCTCGGTACAAATTTTTTAGGGTAAACTTAAGTTTCGTTGGCTTGGCCCCTTATCAAATTGTTCAAATGGTTCGACCCGGCGTTTTCACTGGCTGATGAGTTAGATGGCACTCCATTACCTACGCTGGTTAATGGCTTTCGCCTCAAACATTTCATCACCTGGCGACAATCAACAAAGCGGTGCGTTTCAAGACACAACCACAGCGAAAGTGACTAAAACAATGGCATATTATAGGTGGAAATTTTTTACAAAATGTGGGCCTGACCGACTATTTCGCTATAGGCCTTGCCCTATATACAAAAAGCAGACTCGAGCCCTATCTACTAAAACCTAAGAGGAAAAACCCTCTACTCGGGTTCGGGAGAGAGAGGTGATCTTGGAGGAGGTGGTAGGGATTACACTTTCGAGGTCGGCGAAGGTCTGAGAACCACCTCCATCCGTTGGTATGAGAATGGGATGTTCCAGCCATCCGAACACTAACCATCCATTCTCGAGCCCACGATTGTGGCGGCGCGAAGGAGTCGAACAATTCATTTTGCAAGTAATCCACTCTCTTGGCGGTTGGTAAGGCATCGTGCGTTCTCGTTCAAACCGGCTGGCCGGCCATGCGGCGCCATCGAATGTCTTGGCTTCACTCGGTTAGATGTCTTATAGCAAGCCAGAGGAACTCCTTGTCGGCGTGGACCAATCAAAAATCGCCAGCGTGTTTGCAATGCAAAAGGTTGTTTTCTAAGCGAGAATCGTTTCCCAGCGCATATCTAGCCATGGTACCCTCGACACATTGCGTTTTAATGATATCCCGCCGAGTTTGACATTAAATGCCATTGCTTCTTTTCATACCGTCACACATTAATATGTGTCCGCCTATTGTCACATCCGATCATTTTCTCCCGTCTCATCTCCTGGATTTCATTGCTTCTCCCTTGGTTGTTTGGGGACTTAGCCAAATTTTTGCCTCTCAATCGCCTCCTTGGCATCTTTCAACACACAGCACCATCAGCGGTTGCCGTTCCATTCATCACACCTCTTCGCCGCCTCCATTCGCGCCCTAAACCTTTTCGTCCCTCTGCTTAGTCCTCCGTTCTTTGCCTTAGTCCTCCGCCCTTGAATCGAATTGTTCTTTTCAGCAAATCTTTTGCCATTCTGCACAAAATTTTCTACACTTCAACTCTGCTCCCGGGGCACCGACTCTTTCGAATCAGTATCTTTCTTAGCGCCCACTTTCGTGAAAGCCCTTGTTGGCCGAATGGCGAAGTCGCGGGCACCGACTTCGAATTCTCTCAAATGGAACTTAGGCTCCCAAATCGACCGGTTGAGCGGTTCATCGCTAACATCGTCAACGACCGCATGGATACACCCACGGTGGTCGATGGCACCACCATTTCCCCATTTGACTCAACACCGATTTCCGGGTATTCCATATTCCTTTGCAAACCCCTTGTTTATCTTGAATTACGCCATCACGGGATCTAGATGTCGCGAGTTTGGTGCACCTCCTTATCCGCCAATGTGCATAAACGACAAATATAGACAAACCCATGAAACTTTTTGTTAAGTTTTAAAGGCATAAGTTCCTTGGGTATTCTATCAAGAACACCCTTTATCAATAAACCTTTCTATAATATTTTGCTCGCTCTTCGCACTCCAACCAACATTGATTGGCCCCAATTCTTTGTTCTCTACAGTCTTCTCAAGAATGGAGACGTCTTGAACTTGCCACTTCTATTTCTGAGGAAAGTATCTGTGGGGGCCACCTTCAAGCCATTATCCGTCATTACTTTCCTCCCCCACCTCCTCCTTCTCATGATTTCCACTTTCGGCGGTCCCTTCCCAGGACTCACCAGAGTCGGCACTTCCGCCCTTCTTCCTGCGGTCATCCAAATTCAGCACTCCATGTCCTTTGTCTCCTCCTCGCTCTGAAATCCAAGCATTCCAGTTCACACCATGTCTCACAAACATGCCAAACCGGGCAACAGCCAGCGAGGCTCCACCACCGCGGCACCCTGCGTCGGTTGTTGTATCGGTGCTCGGCCGAAGGGATGCTCCAGCACGCGCTTTTCTCAAGTTTTAAAGAATCCCAGGCTCTCCCTGAATGGGGTTCAAGCGGCCCTCGAGGCTTTCGAATGCGGTTCCACGGTGACCTTCAGGCACGCCTTTGCACAAAGTTTCAAACTTTGGAGGCCCAACTTCAAGATACTTACGGAACTCTCTTACGGGCGATATAGGTCAAAGTACCTGTGATTCGGACCAGCCTACTTACGGATCAGTGAGGCTCAGCTGTCCAAAGTGGGACTTGGGCCAAAGCAAGTCAAGATACTCTCACAGGTGACAAGAAGATATAAGCTTGGCGCTTGTACCGGAGCGCAGCCAATTCGGCCTCAGTTCAAGAAACCTTCACCAGGGCGGCCTGGCGCTCAAGTTGCCTCTCACAGCTCGACCACCCACATGAGACTTCCAGGCTCCCATCTCTCCAGATCCCGGCTTAAGGTCTGACAGTGCGGAGTTGCGGTGCCCGACTCAATGCTCTGGGCAATCCACCTCAAGGTCACACTTCCTTCTCTCGAATTGAAACGACCCCGGTCCATATACAGTAGAAAGGACCACCGGGTCCGTGACCTTGCAGCGATTCTGACCGCTATTCCGGTCTGGCGATGGGGAGCCTGGGCCAAAACTTGGCGGCTATATTTGCCATCGTTAACGGTTTGTTGATTTCCAGGTTCCTTCACCGCTGTCTGGATTATGTGGTTTGCCGCCGCCACCTCTTTCTTCCGAAGTAGCATGGGGCTGATGGTCTGTGGATATTCACTGCGCTGCGGGAATTTTCCCGGTCGGCGAACTCTCGGTGAATAAAGGTTTATCGTGCATTGCCCTTTTGGTCTTTGATCTCATTCCTTCGCGGCAGTGGGACTTCATCACCTTGAGGTGTTTCAGCCATGGCTTTACATCTTTCATGATTTCTATCCCCGGGTGATACACAGAGATTCGGGATGAGCCCGACGGAACTTTCGGTGACCCCACTCTTCAATGGTTGCTTCGGGGATAACAACCCCTATCGCGATCATGCTTTCCGGACCCACGCTCTTCATCAGGTACGTATGCGGGCTTGCTCATCATTTACCTCTCGACGAAAGCGGAAGTCTTTGCAACAAATAAGGGTATGCGGGACATCCAGGATCTTCCCTATGCACAAGTTTACATGCAACACCTCGTAGGAATTACAATCAATTCGCGTGCTCTTACGGATAGCAAAGCGGTCCCAATTTTGGGATACCCTCCTGTCAACTCTCAACTCTCTCGCCTTCATTTGGATCGTTGGTGCAAAGCCCTTGATCCGGCCCTTGTCAATGAGTTAGAGGCTGAGGCTTAGCAACCGCCCACGGGCATGGTTCCCCTCCCTATGCTTCCCTAAGGTGTTTCCTCCGCCCGGGTTCGACCTCGATTGGCGTCGCCATTTTGGACCAAAGGTCATGGATGGCCATCTTTGGATGGACTCCACCTCAGTCTCGGCTACGGATCTCCGGTGGGATCCCGTTTGTTCGCGCTTCAATTGGGAGGAGGTGTCACTCTTGATAACACCATGGTGGATCTATGTACTGCTAATGGCGTGGTTTGGCGCCTGGCGTCCTTCATGGTCTTGACACCTTCTTGCGAGAATCTTTGCCACCTCACCGGATCCTTGATCCATCTTCAAAAGCGGTTTTTGTCTTTGCTCTCAAAGTACATCTTGCTTTCGGCTCCGCCGTCGGCGGCGTCCATTTTTTTCTGCAATCCGAATGCCGGTGTCGGTTCCGGCCTCCGGACATACGCCTACTCGCCGTTCGGTTTGTTTCTTGAGGCATATCGCGCCCTTGAGACGCGGTGCGTCGGTTTTCTCGTGATGCGGAGATCCGCCCTTGGCCTCAACGCTCCTCTGCTCTACAAACGCCCGGATCTCGTGGCAAGTACCGCCAATGGTGCGATCCTCCCTCGTGGAATCACTTTCGAACAGGACTTCGCCCTCGAAACACTTCCTCCTTTTCTTCTCGAGGTGTAGTTTGGTGGGAGGTGTTAGTCACAATACCCTCACAGTACGGGACTATTCATCTGACGGACGATTCAACTTGGGATCCCGCGGGCGGCCGCGGATTACGGTAGATCCAAAACCCAGACGGAAGACCAAGCGGCGGAACCACTGGCTTGATCAAAGCTGCGTCCAATCAACAAACAAGCTTCGGACAAGTGATGGCACTGTCCTTTGCCCCGGCGTCGGCGTCCGGTAATTCTAGGCACTTCAGGCACGCCAACATTCACGCAAATCGGGCCTCCCCTTCTAGGAGTCGACGCGAATCGGTCGGTATTGTCTATATTGGGCCAAAGGCCATTGTACTATATATTAGTAGAGCTAGCACATGATTTTTAGATGAGTTTGAGTCTTGTCTCTCTTGATCTTCTCTCGATTGCGAGAGCTCATGTATATTCATCATTGACATCAAAGGAAGCTTATCATTTTCTCTCATTCTTCTCTTACGTTACATTTCTTCTTCTTGTTCCTTTCTTGCAAATCAGCGTGACTTTGGTCCCGGATTTCTCCTAATAATCGAGGGTCCTCACGGTACGTCTTGCGAGTTCAGAACGGACTAAACGCTCCTTAAATTATTTTTGCACATATTTGCCATTTTTGAAATTATGCGTTGGAAAAGATTTTTAGGCGGCTCTAATCGGTTTATCCGAGCTCCTTGGAATCGTCTCATTATCTTTGGTGAGTTAGTCTCCTACGAACTTCGAGGCGTAGTCTTTCATAGTCAATGTACTCCATTTCACTTTCATTCTTGCCGCTTCCATGGGGCAGTGCGAAACTTCTTGATTCCACCGCGACTCACAATCTCCAAGGATACCGCCTTCTTGGTGAAACTCATCTAATTCACTCTTTAGCACAATATAGATCTCCACAAGCTTCTGTACTTTGCAATTTTATCTTTGGTACTTCTTGATTCCGCGACTCACAATCTCAAGGATACACGCCTTCTTGTGAAACTCATCTAATTCACTCTTTGGACACAATATAGATCTCCACAAGCTTCACGTACTTGCAATTTATGCATTGACCAAGTTCATGTGATCTACAAACATCCTTGAGTGCAAGTGCAATTCTTAGGATGTTTGGTTCTATCCCATTAAAGTCCATCCAGCAGCATTTGCATCCTCGCTGAATACAGCGCCAACTAATGAAGTCCTTCAATTTCACCACAAACCAGGGTTTTAGCTTCTCAAAAGCTGAAGCGAATCTTAATTTACGGATGTTGGTCAAAACCTCTTGAACAATAACATGCGTGAAATGAACACTGCTTCGTTAGGATGTGTATACCACACAAACCATGCACCATACCATGCCCCACTCATCATATTCACCAAAGCTTGAGCACCGCAATTGCATGTGTACATTACCACACACCACCACACCCCACACACACAAGGGCTAAAAAAAGAACCATTACCAATTTTTTTGACGGTTTCACATAAAACCACCTTCAAAGTCATAGCACTTTGTGGGTTAATATATTGAATAACCATTGCTAGTTACACTTAGTGTGGTTCATATTTATGGTTTATCATTCTAGTTTATTAGTATAGTTCATAGTGATGGTTCCTTACGATAGTTGTTTAATTGGTTTTTTTATAAGTGCTTTTGCTATATTAAATATGGAATCGATTGATAATGTAGACCATAAACCACTTATCCTTTTGACTTTAATTTATTTGTGCAACAAAAGTGGTTTCCCAATGAAGTTATGTATTTTTCAATCTGACCAATGTGGTTCCATACAATTTTATGTTGTAGCTGTTTTATCAAAATAAGGAAAAATGCTAATGGTTTTCTGCGAGAAGATACTAAGGTTCTGCACTTTTAATCTATTTTTTTGGTGGAGACAAATCCATGGAACTTTAGCCAATGCAATTGATGTTGGTTTTAGTAACCATACTAAGGCATACCAACTTGAAACAAACCAACCATCATTAGTTTCTCCCATTAATTGGTATCCTTTTCTTATCAAACTCAATCTTTTTATTATATGTAATTTGTATTGGTTTAAAAAGTAATAAATTAGAAATTATTATGGTTTTTTTTTTTTTTTTTTTTTAGGTGAGGGCTCTTTTATTAGTAAAAGAACAAAGCGAGAATACACAATGCCTGGAGGCAGGGAATAAAACCCTAAATGCTCATGACCCAACTAGGCAAAAATGCAGTCTATGCATAAAAGAACAAGTAAATAAACGATACGCCAAAATTATCTCTTTTTTATCATATTTAAGAGATGGTAGCGGTAAGCTTTGGTGATCTTCACCTTGGCGCAATGGAGAAAGTGCTGATCGAGAGATGTGGGCTGGAAAATACACAAGCAGCCTCTGCCCGAATAGACCACAAAATCCAACTAGAAAGCGAGCGAAATGCGCTTAAAGTTAGGCCAAAGGGGATAACGTGCAAGTAGGATCTGGCTAGTGAGACACACTGAAAGGTGAACAACCACTCGAGCAAACCGGTAGATGATCGCTGGAAAACGGTGTTCAATGGTTTCAACCCGTTGTGGCCACAAAGGGAGAGAACAGCGATTTGAACTCTAGGATTCATCTTGTGAACCAAGACATTCCTCGAACACATCTATAGAGGAATTTGCCATCATAACCTTGACACTTTAGGATGAAGCAATTTATCCCATGTCCACATCCAAACACTTTTCCCTTTGTGGTTGAGAACACGAAGATGCAGTGGAGGGGAAGAGGCTCACAATCTAAGCGACTGTCTCGATGGAAGAAACAAACTTTTTAAGCAAGGCGTGCATCACATATCCAAATAAACTGTATTTCATGGTTCTTTTGCCTGAGTGGATGTAAAAATAAATACCCGGTGATTCTAGGTCCCATACATTATGAGAAATCTACGTCTGAAAAAGCCTCCCATGACAAAAGATGACGGAAGCGCCTGGGCTGCGTGATTTAAAACCCAGGCTAGCCTTAACAGAACAGGTCTTTGGTCACTTTAAGTGCGCATAAAATTTGTGATAACCTGCATACCTTAAAGGGAAGCCACCGGCCTTGACATTGACAATGGAAAGCCTAGCTTAGGAATTCATGGAATAAAGATCTACTTGCATCCCGAGCAAAGCGAGACCTTTGGGAATGGAAGCATTTGGATGTATGGATGCGAGAGGATACAACAAAAGCTTCATGGGGAGACCCCGACGATAGTTGTCTTGTGGAAATGGGAGACCTTTGCAGTATTGCCGCAGCATAAGCCGGGAGAGTCATCTTTACGAGGAAGGGGCCTCAAATGAACTTTGAAATCATGATCAAAACTGCGAATGAAGTCCAACATTCCAGGCACTAAGCGCCAAACGATGCTGCCGGATACCCTAGCGGCCTACGGTACCACCTGAAATTCACAATCGTTGATCTCATTAGCCAGTGTTCAGAGCCGGATGCCATATAAACATGGGTGAAATTATTATGGTTTTGAGTAAAACTCTAAGCCATTATAATTTTACACTAAAATATAGCATATGCATTTGATTTTTAGTCTTCCAATTTTTGATCTTTTGGAAAATTTGGTCGCGATTCCTCCCTACTATTCTACACACAAAAATCTATAAGTTTTTGGTTATTTTTGGAAAAAAAAAATCTCACTTCTGAAAAAAATTCAAGCAAAAGAATGTATACCCTTTTAGAAAATGAGACAAATTGTTCCTTATCCATCTAAAAAAATTTGCTACATGTACAAAAGCATGTATTTATACGTGTGGCACATTTAAAACGACATAACAATGGAGAAAAACATTCAATCATATTAAACTTCAATAATTCAACACGGTCCATGATTTCTAAAGAAACTCTATTGTTTACTGTATAAAATTGTTCGAATACTTCTTTGCTTTTGCATCAAATACAATAGTACTTCTTTCCATGTAGTCATCAAGCGCTCTACAAAAAAGCGTATCAAACAAAAAGTATCGAGGCAGCAGCATGCAAAAACAAAAGAGAAGTTTGGATTTTGAGTTGAAGAAAAAGAACAAGGAGTATAAGGAAAACCTAAAACCACCAGCAGCGAAACATATGTGTGCCTGATAGCATAATCTCCTGCATATTGCCATATGAGCTCCTTAGCCATAAATGTAGTGAAGGAAAAGCAAAGGCTTTACGTTCGTTCATGATATCCTTCCACGTCCATAGCGAAGTAAACTTCGACACAATCTGGTCCATACATGTTAAAGAAAAAAGTCAAACCTATAATTTGAAGATAAGATCACGAAAAGAGCAGTATAGATCACGGATAAAAATACCTTTAAAATTTGAGGGTGGGTAGAGTCTAAACTAGATATACGCCGCGCTGACGCCGAGATTTTAGTGTAGAGATCACAAAGCTTCCGAGTTACTCATTTCGCCACGATCGCCCGGTTGTTGCATCTCCATGCCCACGGCTAAATGCCCTCCTTGACTACTTCTGTAAGCCCTTGAGGCTACCCGGTAGCGTATTTTGCATTGCAAAGCCTTTGAGTTCAAATTCTTTGAGTAGCAGAAAATGCATGCATATGGCGCGTGATCTTGTACCTTTCTACTTTTCCTCCCACCCCTTCATTAAGGTTTACTTTTAGATATAAGAATTATCCCAAGACTCAATCTTAAGCCCTTGGCCTTTTCATAATGAGTCCATGGTTTTCTTTAGTTAAGAAAATTGTTTGGCCATAATTTTGCACCCATTTGCATGTTCATGCATGTTGCTCCACTTCAATGGATATCCTCAAAAACACCCCTATGATCCATAAATCTGGTTGTCACTTACATACCATCAATCAAAATCATGCATAAATAAAATTTCAACTTCTTTAAATTTTGCATTTTAACAGTTGACTTCTTCCCATATATCTAGCATACCTGTGGAGAGTTCTTTTTTTTTTTTTTTGGAGTTTGCCCCTGGGGGCAAACCCCTTATTCATGTGGGTTTCAGCATATTTCAAGTATGTAGATCCTACTTAAAAATATGCTAAAACCTGCTACAAAACTTGCTGTTTCCTGTAAATTCGCAGTCCTTCCAGCATCGATAGGCGGCCGCTATACAGGCCTCAACCGGCACAGTCTGTTTCTACTGAATATGGGCATTTTATATCTGGACAACCAGTTTGCTGCTCAGGAACTTATTCTCTATCATTTCATTATCAGAGCTTGCAGGTATTCAGTTTTACTCTTCTTTTCATTTGCTGGACTCAAGAGTTTCGCAAATTGAGCAGTTGTAGAGGCTGTACTCAGAAGATGTACATTCTCATGCCCTGCAGGTTTTCTTATCTTGGGGGAGAATGCGTCGTAACTGCAAACCCTCGTATATTGGTTGAGGATTTTTGCAAGAACCTGTAGGGCAGACAAGATTTTTAGGATTCAGATTCTTGAAAAACCTATGGGGTTTAGTTAAAGAGTATTACTGTTTTCCTGATAGAACAAGAGCACTTTCTGAGTTATGCATCTTCACCTTTTCTTATCTGTTACAATAATGCTGGTTTATCAATTCTAGTTTATTGCTATTTCAACTAGCTGATGTAGTTTTTATTGTTCATAGGCAGTTTTATATAAGATATAACATAGTAACAGTATGCTTACATTGCAGTGGCTTTTGACATTAATTGGTGGAGTTCAACGTATGTGGATGGCTCTGGAACAAGAGTACGAGAGGAATCACACTTGCCTCCTTATTTGGGGGATCCTGGTCTGATACTTAAATCGTTGACGACTGTTCAAACATCTAACAACAATGAAAAACTTCTGGGGAGGTACTGGCAAGGTCACAGTTTTCAGTATGCAGCAAACTGAGTCATCGGTTGTCATTACGACTGGGCTTGGAAAGCACTAGTGCTGGACTTCCATGACAGCTGTAAGGATGGGGTGAGCAAAGACAAACTGACAACAAAACCAAATCTGTAGCCAAACCAAGTTCTGATTTGTTGCATCCTTTTCTAGACATATCGTTGGTGCCTGTGTGTCATCCTTGTTATTCTTACTCTTATGTCTATGTTCTCTGTCATTACTTAGAGTTCATGGAACATCATAATTGCTGCATATAACATTCAAGGACTTCTCAAGGAGGCATTTTAACTTTTTGAGCAAATGCACTTTGGGAATGTGGTGTCATGGACAGCCATGATTGGCATTATGTCAGCGTGGTTATGTAAAGAAGGCCATGGAACTTTTTAAAGAAGATACCTGAACGAAGCATTGGTATCGTGGAATACAATTATTGCAGAGTATATGCCCAACAGGGTGTATGGGAAGAAACTCTTAAACTTTTTGAGCAAATGCCTAGACGTGATATAATTTCATGGAGATACCAATGATCTCACTGGTTATATGAACAAAATTATTTTGACATTGCCTTTGTTCAAACAGATACCTGAGCATGATATAGTTTCGTGGAATACCATAGTTTGCCTTTATACACAACAAGAATGCTCAAAAAGCCTTTGGTCGATAAAACCCTAACTGTTGTGACATGCTCATGTCCAACATGGGCAATTCAGGCAAGCAATTGATTTTTGAACAAACACCTCAAAGGGATTTATCTCCTGGAATGCCATGATTACAACAATGCTCAGGAAGGATATTTCATGGATAAGCTTGAAGTTTTGAGAAAAAAATACCCAAAGGAATGTAGTCTCTTGGAACTCTATCCTCATAGTCTATACCCAACGGGAATGTTTGATGGGCTCTTAAATTTTTGAAACAATGCCTCGGCGAGGACGTTTGTGTCATGAATACATGATTTCAGCATATGTCAGGAAGAAACTTAAAGGAAATACCCCTTTAAACAAGTACCTGCAAACGAATGTAGTTTCATGGAACATCATGGTTGCTGCATATACATCATGAATATCTCAAGGATGCCAAACAAATACCTCAAGGAACACACGGTTTAGGTGGAATGTCATACTGTCTGCTATGCTGATCATGGATTACCATAGAAAAGGCCATCCAGTTTCTTCAATGAAATGCCGACAAGAATGTCATTTTCTTGGTTAATAATGATCAGCGTGCATGCTAGGCAAAGGCAACTTCAATAAAGCCTCAACTTTTTGAGGAAATGCTTGGAAGGATGTTGTTTCATGGTCTTCATGGTAACTGCATATCGCAGCATGGTAATGTAAAGGGATGCGGTTAAGATTTTTACATAAAGATGGTGCAAAGGATCAGACCAGATGCAGTGACTTTGGGACAGTATTATCTTTTCGTGCAGTCATGAGGGTATGGTTAAAGGTAGCTATTGCTTCATTTCTATAGCCAATAATTATTGTTTTTCTCCTAATGAAACATTACAGCTGCATGGTTGATCTCCTTGGAAAGGAGGCAGGATACCTGGATAATGCAGAACATTAATATGAACAGCCGTTCAACCCAATACTAGTCTGTAGACAACATTTCTTGAATCTTGTAGAACTCCGATGCTTTTGGACAAGGAAAACGCGCAACTGAACATGCTCTTAGTTTGAATACCTCCAGTTCTGCAACCCTATTTTACTTCTGTCTAATCTTCCGCAGATGTTGGTCTGACAGAACAATTGTTTACCAATAAACTAACTTGAGACGTTTTGTTTTAACCATATCAAGGACCGAAGCCTTTGTCCTTTGCTTCCGATTGATGGGTAAGCTTTTTTTGGGGGTTTTTATTTGCACACCAGGGGGCATCAACAAAGCAGCTTTGCATTCTATATATTGGACCCTATATATTTGACTTTTTTATGCGATTAGAAGAGAAACTGTCAACAACAAACTGGTTGGTATTTTCTTCATGTAGCCAATGTGGTGTTTAAACCACGGCTGATGGCATATCTATTTAGTGGCTGATAACTGAGAAATAAGAAAATAAGAAATATAAAAGAAATAAATGGGATGTTTTTTCATCTTGTTTTGTGGACCCTCGATCTGGAAATATTTAAGATCACGCCCTAATTTTTGTACGTGAACCTATGGCATTCCAATGGTGCCAATGATTGGTGCCACAGAAATGAAAAAAAATGCAAAACTCCACCAATAGTCCATCCAAGACACAAGGTCAGCTATGGACTGCAGGAATGGATAACTCTGATGCTACCTTCAGCTTGGCTATCTCAGAAAAAGGAAACCACAACACTCATCCGTTTGTCCATTAACCGCCAACAAAGATGGTGAAAAAAGCCGGAGGATTCGAACCTCCAGGCCCTAATGGCCTCACCAGAGCTTTCAACAAACAGAATAACGGTTTCCCAGGCATATCGGATTGCCTTTGGCACTGAACAGAAGCGCAGAGTGCCGAAGAGCAAGTCTTATCCACTCCTGGAAGAGTCGCTCCCAAAAAATCGTGCATTACCTTCTATTTTCAACCTGCCACGAAACCCAGAATAGCCATTTTTGACCTCTAAATGAAAATGAATTTAAAGATGGCAAAAAGCCACATCTAAAGGTGAGGGCCACATTTCGGCTTTTTCATGTTTCTACAATCTCAGTAATAGTTCTTGTTGTGGTCAGTTGATTTAGTGTATGGGATTTGATTTTTGCTCTGATATACTTGATCAAATAAGATAAAGTAGATATTCAATCCAAAGCACTTATTATAGAAGTTACGGAAACAGCGTATTACAAAATTAGGAAGCCTGCAGCATTACTTGATTTCTGAGAAAGCGAGAAAAGGCGGATGTTAGCACTACGGTATTGACACGTGCAGAAAAACTTGACAAATCTACGAAACCTCGACTCTGGCGACGTCCAGGAACTCAAAAATCAGCTGCAAATTATCGGCCTCAAAAATCTGAAACACAAAGATGGAATAAAAGTAACAATGGCTGCGCGAAATCTTGGAACCCGACAAAATCATAAAACCTCGATTATGGCGTCAGGAACTCAAAAATCGGTATCGTCCGGCCACTCAAAAATCCCCAAGAACACAAAGATTGGAGGCCAAAAGTAATATATGCGCGAAAATCTGGAACTTAATGAAATCTCTGAAACCTCATTGCTTGTGTCCGGAACTCAAAAATCGACCATGGCGGCGTCCGGCCTCAAAAATCCCAAGAACCTACAGATTGGTAAAAAAGTAATGGCGGCTACTGAAATGCATGCCTCCAGCATATTCAAAAGCATGCAAAAATGCTCTCTGGCTGCCAGCAACCAGCGCCCCATACAAAGCAACCTGCTTCCGTACTCTTTTAATATGGGCCTGTGGAACTATCGCCCGAGAAAAAATAGAATAAGTAGTGGCATCCGAACATGGCCCCCACTGCCTTTATAAAGGCCGGCCAAATGCTTCAGCGAAAAAGGCACGGCGGCCCGGTGAGGGATTTTGTTGTAGCGCGCCGGCTGCCTCGCCCGCCCGCCCGGCCTCGGCCAGAAAAAAAAAATAAATATTCTTATGTATAGTAAGCTGGTGCGTACTCGGAGTGAATGTCATTGTGCCAGTGGCTACCCTACATTCCGGAATGGAAAGGGGATGCCAATTCCGAATCTGTTGGATTCTACAGTGGCGGTAAAATTTCCTCAAAGTTCAAAACGCAAAGCGGTTTTACACAGTTCACATTCAAATCCACGATTCATATTCAAATTCCACAGGAACTACTATTAAATCCACAGTTCACAAGTACACAGTTCCTTATTCCCAAGTTCTGATTTCACTTATTCCCACAGAGTTCACAGTTCATAATGTTTCCCGCAGTTCCACTGATACACAGTTTTTACTAGTTCAAAATCTAAAAGTTTGGCCATTGCTGGCAATGGTTTGCCATCAAAACTTCACACATTGAAAGATTGGACCCGGTTTTACGATTAACCCGGAAATGAGATGTCAGATCATGCCAATAGAAATTGCCATGTTATCTGCATTAGTAGCTATACGCATCTGCGATGATACTGCCTCTGACCCGATCAAATTATGCGAGCACAGGCATATTCAAAACATACATCGGGATGGCTGCATCGGTCGTGACTTACGAAACCCTGCGCCGCCATTTATCACCCTGAAGCTATATTAAACTTCTATACCACGCCATCCTTGGCTTCTTATATCACACACCTAAGCAATAAAAATAAAGAAAAAGCACAAAATCAAACTGAATAATGCCTACTCTGATTTCTTATGAGAATCTCTACCATCGATATCTTTGAATGATAATTTTTCAATTTGTTACAGAAAAGATATATTTACCCACGAACTTCTAGGCGATCCACACGGTAGAACCATCCCGTCTTTGCTTGATCTTTGGACTTGATCTAGCAGAATGATATACAGAAATCCTTACAATACCAACTCCTTGATTTCTGTAGGAAGATTCTGAGATCAACATTAATGTGTCAACCAATGACTTCTCATCGATCTGCCCGACGTCCAGTGACCTTTTACACTTTCCTGATCCGACCAATTAACTTGTTAAATTTTTACATTCACTACGGTATCTCTAACACTACTGATTCGCAGGTATCCATTGCGGGCGCCTTAGCATAATCGGTGATCTTTCAACATGAATTCTGGATTCTTATGACTGTAATACATCATTCCAACTAATTGGAACGCGAGGAAGCCGGACTTGCTCAGTGATAATCTTGGCAGACCTGTAACTTTTATTGGTAGAGTACCCTTAATCCCACACATACATCATCTCAGCAGCCATAAATACTCATGGGTAACGCCGCTGGTTGTTATACCATCCCAAGTCACGAACTTATTTAATAGCACCAGAAATACCAAATCTTCCCCAATCTCTGTCAACCTCACTTCATCTACAGTGGAAGATGGCCCTCGAAGATGTCTCCATGTCTCTATAAAAATCGACCTCAGCATCTACTGGCCCCTAAATCCTCAGCCCTTTCTGACATCCCACCATGCAATTTTGCTTGTTGTCTCCACGGTACTCTATGTATTTCTCTAACAAAATCCACCAATATTGATTTACAAATCTACATTGCCTTGGTAACTCTCAACACCTCGTGTAATCCGAGTCATACAATAAAAAGCCAGCGCTTTTGAAGACTGTGATGTTGACTGATGCATAGAATTATTGCAGATTCTATTCGATCTTCCCATTTCGAATATCCACTTTTTCTAATTAATAGGAGGTGCACTGCGTTAATGATTTGTTCAACTAATGCTGTTGCCTTGAAATTATTGCCTTCAGGTAAATGTCTCTCATTTCTCATCCTTCCCCAGGTTTGAATTAAAGCATCTGTCTCCTCAATATGTCCCAGAAGCAGTTGCCGGCCCGCAAAATCACAGGTGAACTAGAGTGAAAAAAATTGAAAATACAACCTAAAACAAATTCAAAATACTTCCACAGAGCTGGAGGATGTCTCTGACCCATCGCATGATGCACACAAAGTGCATAAATTTTTCCGTATGGCTAATTCGTGGGAGAATCTCTATATAATTTGGAGCTGGTCAGAGGTGTGGAGCTCTCCATGCGTCAAAGCGACCCTTGCCCAATCATCCTTTCTGCAAACTGGATTGGTACATTAACCAGCAGCTAATCCCGGATCTAAATCTTTTAATTCTGGAACAAATTTAGGCCTCTTTCCATTACGTGCAATTAGAAATCTTCTCCATAGGATTGTATTCTTCACTGTTCACGGGATCTGATATTTTCTATAGGGTAACAATATCCCCAAGACTAAAATAGAGACAGTGGTCTTCATTTTCTTTTGATAGATAATCTAAATAAAAACAAAAGATATAATGTATTAGAAACAAACCAAAAAACAAGCTAAAATAACAAAGAAAAATGCTTTCTTCATTTATTTCGGATCCACAAGAGCAGTTACCATGACTACATCCCATTTATCTAAAGATCGTCAATATAAGTAGCCTGTCTTACAAAAAGGTACAATTCCCTAATTAAATGAATCTATTTTTACAACGCCCATTAGCTGAGTCGCCATAATCCTAGGGTGAGATGACTCTGGTACTGCGCTAACAAGTTTTTCACACCATCACCGGGCAATATTATAACTTTAACAAAAACGATAAAATCGAAGACCTAAACCATCAAACCTAAGTTTAGAACACGCCCGAATACATGAGAAGAGCTTAGTCCGCGACTAACTTCCATTTGCACCGCATTTATCGAAACACAAGTTACATTCAATAAATTCCTTAAAAGGAATCCAGGGTAAGCAATAATAATAAGATGTCGAAGAGTCGATAGAAGGCTAAACGCACAAAGCTGAAGAAAAAATATACCAAGAACATAAAGAAAACTTCCAAATATACCATCTTAAACTAAAAATCGTACTGCCTCCTTGCGCCATAGCTCACATATTTGCCTTGCTATGGCTTTGGCTCGGCCACGCCAAGGAAGGAAGCGAGGCGAGGAGGACGCTCCGTCCCGAGCGCCATATTTCTTCTGGATCGGGAGAAAGACAAAAAATGCAATAAAATTTTTCTTCAATTCCATATTGTCTTTGTACATACATTTGGTCCATGCGCGATGGGTGGCCAGCCTCCCAGCTCGCGCGGTCGCGGTTACGCCGGTCCGCGTCGGAATACTGATCAACTGGCGTCATCTAAAATAATTAATAACAAACAGCTACATGGAATGATAATTTGGCGTAGAAATACATTGCAGTTTTTAAGGGCTGCCTGTATTATTTTGGATAAGCGTAATATTGTGCCAAATATCTCTGAGGATTCGATTAATAGATTGAAGAGTTTGATAGGGCCATTAACAGTGGTGAGCTAAAAAGATACTTTTTTGGTGCCATAAATCTTCCCAACTAAATATGCTGTGACGGGTTGCGAACATAGATATGAAGTTTCATAGCTACTCGTAATCTAGCACTAATTCTCCATGACAAGTTCATAATCTACATGTTGAACCTAACCACGGTCGATTGGGTCAAAGAGAAACGGCTTCTTCGCGGGTTGCCAATCCACTTATCACTTAAGCCTATTTGGAGTCAATGAGATACTGCAATTTTGTGATGCTAAGTCTAGCCAATATATTTCCCTTATAAGCAGCATCTGGCTAAGATAGTACGATAAGGTGTTTTTCCAAGAGATTGGAAAGATATGATATACCTCACGATGACTCGTCTAAAGAGATGGATGGGGTGATGGAAGCCATAGAAGTATGTCGGGTTACAGTGATGTGGGAAAGAAGAAGGAAAAGAAGAGGTTTGGTAATTTCTAAGAGGTATGATGGGGCGATGAAAAACATTGGGCGGCTTCTCGCCGGGATAAAAACCGGATTCTTTCAGACTTTTAGGAAAACTAATCGTCGCCCTATATATGTGTGCTAGCCTTTACAAATTCAGTACCTATGTGTATGTAGGGTACCTCGCCTACCATTAGGCGCCATGTCACGAGATATCAACAAAAGCAATGAGGGTCATTAGGGGTTTACAGCTCAATGGTTGATTTTCTCTTGCTTATTATAATAGAATGTCTATATAAAATGAGTATGTGTATGCACCATTGTGTATTTGGTCTGTTATGCTTATACTTTAAGCGTAATAATATGATTGAATCAAAGGCTGGCAATTACTACTAATAACAATGAAATTTGCTACAAAAGAATGTTCTCATCTCCGGTAGAAGTTGTTACCCCTTGTCTATCTGGAAATAAGAAAAGCTTATATCCTTTGTTGCTAGTCCTTGGATGTTGAAATAGAGACAATGAAACACACTCGAGGCTAGGGCAACCCCTCGTGCGGCCTGTGTTTTTATACCTTTCTTCATGGTTTTCCTTCTCGTTACGTTATTTGTATCCATTGCGGATGTCTGAAACTAATATTCCCGGTCTGATGGGTGTCGAAATTCAATTACAGCTATGGTTAAACAATGCAAATTTTTAGGGTTTTCTAATTGTTTTGGGTTTTGAATAGAAGGCCTTTTTTTTTTTTCTTCTTCTTCTTCTCTTATGAGCGGTGCTAACCTTGATGTTACATGAAAATCTTACCAGAAAGGATATCTTTTCGGTCATTTATGTGCCATTTTGCTTTTATTCGAGCAACATTTATGAAGGTAGCAAGTTGAAAGCGGCGGCTTGATTTATATACGGCTTGACAAACATGTATACATGACATTAAGATGACATAGAATGCATGTGGGCATCTATTGTAAGAGTTATTGGTAACATCCTCTTGCCTAACACACGCTATGAGACCAATGTTTGCGACTGCGAGATGTTCTGAATGTGATGACCGCCTAGAAAATAAGAGTGCTAAAGAATACATTGACTATTGATTTCAAGCTGTCATGCTTTTCTCCGGTGGGGTTTGAATTCTTTCCTTTTAAACTGTGGTCATAGTGAAACATGTATATCGAAATGAAATATTTGTTTTCTATACCCCCAAATATATTCTAATCACTTAATTTTAAAAAATAGGATAGGTTGAGCCAGGAGCGTTACTATCGATGGATTACATTAATACTACTTTGGCTATTTGCTTACTTTCTTGTATATGCAATCAAGATCTCTGAAATAGTACATGCTCTGGGATGATCATTGCAGAATCACTTGGTGCTTTGCATCATTAAGTTATCATTTTATATACATGCGTTATTAACATATAATTTTTACATTTGAATTTTGGGGCTGTACACTCCTTTTCAATAGTTGTGTGCACTTTGTTTTATTGGTGGCCTAATTTATAAGACATTCGCTAATTTGTTTTGTTGTAAATTTCTTTAATCTGCAAAATAATTTTGTTGTTCCTTAAACATAGGGCATTGTTTCACTATTTAGCTTCTATAATATATATGGGTTCTAGTATCAATTCAATTGTGTGGTACCTCTCCTTATTTCGCGGTATGGTTTGCAAATATATTCACTATTGTTTTGCAAGGGTGCATTTGGGTTCAAGTCTTTATTTGTTCTTTAAAGATCAAAGTTGAAGCTTCACATCTATAGGTGATTGCAATCTATGGTGGTTGCAATATCAATTCGTGTAGTATCTCATCCTTATTTGTGGTTATATAGTTGTATAACGTCTATAGATATAGGCTATGGTTTTACCAGCATACCTTTGAGTTAAAGTCTCATTCATTACATGTTTGTTCCATTGCACTTTTCTTATGTTTGTTCATTGAACTTTTGTTATGTTTAATGTATTAATATTTTTCTCAAAGGGCTGTTTAAAATTTTGGCAAAAATTAATTTGGCTTTACTAGAGAATGCTGGGTGTAATGCCTGTATATTTGTGCGGTGATGGGTGTGGGCTGCGTTTAAACCCCGGGCGGACAAATTCTCATTTCTTCAGTTCGAGTTCTTGGGTATAGTATTTGCTAGATTAGATCCTAGCAAGTAATTTATAAACCATTCTACACAACCAGCCTCTCCTACACTTACTACCAAATCCCCTAGAGCCTCCTTTGTGGTTTGGGTGCCATATTTCACCGCAGGGGTTTGACATAGGGTAACATGGTTATAAAACCATAATTAAAATTATTCATAACTGTCCGACCTGCTCTATGGTGTGCATAAAAATTTTCTCTGAGTAATTGGTAAGACTTCCTTAGCGGGCTGTGGAAAGTTGCCAAAACAAGGTAATATCTTGGGATCATTTAAGTATCGCACTAAAGCTTCCGGGGAAGATATCGAGATCAGCTGCCAGTTGGCCTTCCCCATTCCAGTTGAAGAAGTGTTAGCTACAATTTAGAAACACAACATCACCCAATTAACCCATTCGATCTAGCCCTGTTGTATCGCCCGATGTAAGTTCGTGACCAGAGGTGTTTGGAATATGTTGGCATATGCAGATGTTTCACATACCCCACATGAGTGTTTGCCTCACCCAAGGGGCAAACCAAAATGAATCGAACTATAAAGCATAGAATCATTAGGTAAGTTAAATTGTAAAGATAGTTAAAATATTGGGAATAAAACCATCTTGAGGACTAAGATTTCTTATTATTCATTTCTCAAAATGGTATTTTAACAAATCATTATACTGGCGCCAAAATTTATGTCATTTGATTAATTTTGAAGCATAAACTGAAAACTACTATCTCAAACCAGAGATTTGATGATCTGTATATATACATGAAACAATACAGCATAAATTAGTATTAGTTTTGACAAACCACTATTGGATTCGTGTAGCGTGAAAACCATATGAGAATCCACTCTCAATTTAACAAACCACTACTGGCATATGGTTTCTTACGCCTAATATATTTCATGCAAAACCACATATATCATGGTTTTGTGATCTAAAGTATTGGTTAAATATTGGTTCATTTTAGGCCTTGACACACACCACATTCACCACACATACCATACACCAAATGTGGTGGTATGAAGTTATGGGATTGTGCAGGGTGGTGGAGTGGGGTATGGTGGTGAGTGGAGTATGGTGAGTGGTGGTGGTGGGTGTGGTGGTGGGGGGTGGTGAGGTGTGGTGGTGGGAGGTGTGTGGTGGTGGTGGTGTAGCAGTGGTGTGTGGTATGATGTGGTGGTGGTGGGGTTGTGTGAGTGGTGGTGTGAGTGTGGTGGTGGTGGAGTGGTGGGTAGGGGTGTGGTGTGGTGTTGTGGATTGTGGTGTGGTGGAGTGTGGTGGTGGTGGTGGAGTGTGGTGGAGGGTGTGATGCAGGATATGGTGGTGTGGTGTGGGGTGTGGTGTAGGATATGGAGTGTGGTGGAGTGTGGTGGTAATGCCCAATGTGGTGCCTAGCCAAACATGTCTGGTGAAATTAGCAAAAATGTGGGCTGGTAGTTTATGGTGGTGGGATAGATGATGAGGTGTGTTGGGTGAGGGAGAAGCCGTAAAATTGAATCCACACATGCCATACATGCTGCACATGACACCATAGACACTACTTGCCACACACCCACACCACACCACCTCCCACCACCACACCACACCACACCACACACACCACCACATCACGACCTCACCACACATCCCATCCATCACTTTTATCCTATTTAATTACGATATAAAAATCGCCTGCTTTGCTCTCATAAGCATTTACGAAGTCGTACACCGGTAATAATTACATTCCTCTTTAATCATTAGAAAGGATCTTGGTCCTAAATCCTGTTCTACGTCGATTCTTGGCGTTTCATTCTCAATTTGAACAAGTTCATTTAGGGATGTTTGAGAATCACTATAGCCTACCGAGGTGAAAGCGAGGGAGGCATTGACATATATTAAGCGGGCTTATGACCAATCTACGAAAGGTGGAAATAGTGATACCTTCTTCTTCAATTCGATTCCACCTAAAACCCTAACCTGGCAATTTGGATCTTTGGGCCTTGATATGGCTATGCTTGGGGTCGATTGAGGTAGGCTCTTAGACAAGGTCCATGACCTTATGTTACATATCTTCTTGTTGGTGTGTCTCATACTTACCTCTGAGTCGGCAACATGAGGGAGTCTTGGCAAGGTTGCATTCTTACCACCGAGGGGTGGGAAACGCTGTAGCCAAACCTCATCTGTCAATTTTTGGGATGATTGCAGAGCTTAGATGCTTTAGTACGGGAAAATAATAATTTGGATGCACAGGTTCTCAGGCGATCCATACGGCATTTCCTGCTTGCTTGAAATGCATGTAAATTAGTTCGATGCAAAACTTGTTGAAGCCATTTTATAATAGAATTTTGCTTAAGATCCTTTTTAATATATTATACTTTCCAGCGGTGTGCACTTGAATCGACAAAAATTCTCTTTATTCAACACAAAAAACTTGTACTTCTTAGGATCGGTTAGTTGCTCATCTTCTCAAATATTTTTGGGCATACACACACCGATGCCAGGGATATATTCTGTCTGTATTCCAAACATTAAATATTGCAACATTTAGAATGAGAGTCTTGCTCCCCGCAATTCACATCTTGCATCTGATGCACCAATCCTTTGGCACAACACCAATAACCACCATCAGCACCACACTAACTGCTAAAGCCTGGTCTGAAATAAAACTTAACAGTTCCTCGGATGGTGGTGACATGTTCTCACATTCTCAGTACAGTTTAACATCCTTTGTATTATTGGAACACTTTCTATTCTCAATCCGAAATTTTTGAATGCACATATGTTCATCTAAAATTGCATGATCTTTTAGCAGCCCTCTTACAACCCATTTTCCCACCATTGTAGTGATCTTCCCTCTTTTTACTTTGCCTTTTTGGGTTTCTTGGTGAACACCTATCTTCCCAGATCTCATGTTGATTTTGTCTGTTTACTGAGATACGCGCAGGCGCTGGTCTCTGATTGTTAGGCTATTCTTTGGGCTGCTAAGGCAGGTCATTCTTTGATGGGAAGTTTAGCCGATCTGCCTGAGTCGGAGGCTTCTTATAGTGCTCTTGGCTTCCAGAGTCTTTTAATTCTACTATAAATTTTCCATGTTTATCTCCTAAAACTCAAGTAAGAATTTCTTTCTTCTTGCTATTCTCAAGAATTTGGTACTGTTTATGGAAGAGAAGCGTTAGCAAATTAAGGGCTAATCGTTCTTTAACACACTTACTTGTGATAAGCAGTCAACAATTCACATAGCTCAATTTCTTCTCTTCTTCTTTTCTCTTTTCTTCAACATTTCTTCTTCCTTAGTTTCTTCTTCGTTTCTCACAGTAAAATCTGGGTTTGTGGACAGTTACTCATTAACATCCTCCTGATAGTGGGCTTACGGGGAGGCTAAAGAGCAGGGGCGTAGGCAAAAACGGGGAAGGGGGCCAAAGAATAGGAATTTGAATTTTAGTTTTGAAATTAGAATTTCCCCACAAATTGAGACTCCATTCTTAAATATATGGCCGGTTGGCGGTGCCATGATGCCACTTTGTCCACAAAAGTGGCGGATGCAGCGCCACATTTTGGGGAGCAGAGGGCAATGGGTGGGAGCTTACCACAGCGTGCTTTCCACCCCCCTCCTATAGATATTTGAATAGGAGATTTCTGACTTGGCGAGTACCGCGGTTATTGAATTTTTGCCGAATTGCATGCCCAACCTCATACAGCATGAGAAAGTCAAAAGCCCAGGCAACACGGCCCGACCTGAAGTTGATGGGCTAATAATTTAGACGCTTTGACCTCAAGCACGATCCTTCGCTGATCCTCAAAGGACAAGGCGGTTTGGCCCCGATGCGATCTGGTTTGTCTTGATGCAAGGGCGGGTCATTGCCTATGATTACAACAAAATGAATAGTCGAGCGGACTGTTCATCATGAGGTACTTACGGTCGCGTTCTGTCCCAGAACTCTATCTTCTTGGGCATTTCAATTGAATCACGGATCATCAAAGCCTTCAATACAACCTCTTTATACAGGCTAATCTGCTTGAACCGCGCATCAGAATTTTGAAAGGCCTGACTTTGGGGTTTATAAATTCGTGATAGCATCAATATTATGGATGCCCTATCTGTTTTACAATAACCCTTGCATTTTGGCCACTATTTCATGTCGCCGATGAATTTGGAAGACTGTCAATCTCTTCCAGCAGTCGAGTTTGAAGTGTAGAAGCGGCCCGGGCCAAACAATATGTTTATAACGTATAAGAAGGTGGTACTTTTTTTTGTATTCTGGATAAGTTATGTGTGCGGTGCCAGAGGTTGAGCTTATTCTCCATAGCGCCTTAGCGGTCTAATAGGCTAGTCATACTGGCTTCTTATTTCAAGATAGATCGATTCATTTCAATTCGAAATATGTGCACTGTTACATTAAAAGCGATTGCCAACTTTGCCTGACAAACCGATTCTTTGACCACGTGAGCTTGGAACTCGACGTTTCCCCAATCACAAAATGGGAATCATTGGCCGTTATATTCACCACGGGGATTCTCGAACAATATCAGGCGTGTCGGATGGGCATGTTGCCTGTATTTACGAATCTGGACCGTACACAGCGATCCTCGTTTGTGGGGTATGCATGCTTTTTAAGTTTATGTATCTTTATTAAAGTTTGTAAAATACTATAAGGTTTGAGATGCTTAATGAGTGTGGTGCATGTATTTGTAAATATATTTTAGGGCTCTGTTGCCCCTCGTAACCCAGTGTGAATATGCACCCCAGAGCCAAAGGGGATTTAAAGAAATTTTAATTTATTCAATATAAATGTAATGGTTTGCTATTAAATATTAATAGTAGTTGTGTGACAGTTGCTATAATAAAAAGCTTTTGGGTATGGGGCCTAACAAGAAAACAAACATAGATATAAACTTTAAGAGGCCTAAATCGTTTAAACAACCTATAAATGAACAAGCAGTTTGATAAAACTATGTGACTATTTGCCATTCTTTCAAAATTTGTCTCCCACTACCAACAATATTAATAAGCTTGTTGCCATTTGTAAAGCACTAGTAACCATGTGTGTATGTGCTAAAATCATATGAATCCATAGCACTATATCTCTATCTTCTAGCAACTTGTCAAAAAGCTCTCTGCATTCTCTAGCTTTTGCTTGGAATGCCTATATAAGTTTATTCCGTGATAATATTGACACAAGCTTTCCTTTACAATAATAAGTTCATGGATGTTCTCTCCTGCTTTGGGGTGTGCTACGATCTAGCATTATGCCCTCCTTCCTTCCTTCCCTCCTGTGCTATTCTAAGAAGCGCAAGCGGGTAATCTTCATGAGGAAGTAACCTTCTAACGTGGGCATATCACGAGATCCCATGTTTTGGCGAATTTGCGGATACTCTTGTTGATAATAATTTGAGATATTGATGTCTTTCCTGTTGATCACTTTGCTCTAAAAGCGGGGCATGGACCCCTCTGATTCTGCGACCCAGTGACAAATCCTTTGCGAGTTTTGCAGCCTGTGAAACATATGGTGCAACCAAGCAGAGAACAGAGAAAGCCAACCTGGAACAAAGTTTGGGAAGCCGGCTCAAATCTCCTTTGAAAGTGGAGCTTTATCACGTTTCTATCTTCACCAAATGCGGCTGCCTGAGGAATCCGCGCTGACTTATCCATAGGATCTCATTTTTATTGAATGCTAATAAGATGTCATACCATTTACATGGAAAAACTTCATAAGCTTAGGAAGAATATTTGTTGTTTAAAATATGTCCAGACCTATTTCCAAGAGATTATTTGCATTAAATGTATGTTGTCGTTGCCCAATACACCTGCTAATCCAAAGAGAGAGCATAATTATCTGTCCCTTAAGAACATAGTGCCAATAATTGTAGCCGAATTAGAAAGTTCTAAATGTTCAATTGCAAAGTAGATATTATATTTGCTTTGTAATGAGGACATTTGCTTGAGCTTTGTACATAATTAAAAGCGGCTCCAAATGATCGTTACCATAACAAGCTGCGAGATCTTTTTTCTGTGTATAACCCCAAATGCACTAAGAAAGAAAAATTACTACAATTAAGTAGCAAGGTAAAGGAAAGGAGAAAGAAAGCGATTATGTGGAGAATGGGCGTCTCTACTAAAAAAATAAGTGCGACCATCGGCTCGTGGCTCGCTGGTTACATTTATATCATTCTTTTGCAAGTCTATCTTACGACAAAATTTGGACTCAAACTAACAATAATCAACCTCTGTGAAGTAGACAATTCCACACGGCATCGTGGAAGAATACTATACGTTAGCGAAATCTCTGTGCTCACTTGACACAGTTGTAAGGACTTCTATTTTTAGGCCTCTGAGAAAGTTAAATTCTCCCTTTTTGTTAAAACTAACGTTAATTTTAGATATGATTGAGACATGTACATTTCTTGATGCCACTTACACGAACTAAGTATATTGGCTCAAGTGGAAAAT